>PVJH01033003.1:0-22042 GCA_004026705.1 Nesogale talazaci
CTTTCTCTGAAAGCAGAGTCTGACACAAAGTCTTTCTTGTAACCTTGCACACCCTGGGAACTAAGGGTGCCAACCTTGTGTGCAGTTGAAATTCTACATTGCACTTACAGTGGCCCCTTTAATAACAAGGCGTTGAAGACTTGCCGATACATAGATTCCCCACCCCACCCCACCCCCACGCCCTGTTGCTGTGACAGTGAGGTCAAGCATGAAGTATCTGCTTGCAATACCTTGTGACGCTAATAACCAATTCATGAGCAGTTCATCTTTCCAGGAACTGCTGGCATTTCACCCTTCCACCCCTCTCACTGGAGAATGAACCGTTCCCTGGGAGATGGAAATGATTAGGGTCACATGGTATTTTAAGCAAACACCCAAAACACTTGACGTCATCATCACAGCAATTACATCAGCCAAAAAAGGGGAAAATATTTCATTACAAAAAATCAGCATGCATGTGGGCCCACGCAGTTCAAATCCATGTTGTCCAAGGGTCAGCTATAGTTCATATGGGGCTGTGAACCCAAGAAGCATGAATGTGGGACAGGAAAGTGAAACCAAACAAGTGGGCAACTCAATCCCTCTAGACACCCTGGCTAAGGGGCAGTTGGTGTTTCATCTTGATGGAGCCTTTTGATAAACCTGTGGAATTCATTTCAATGCTGCCCCTTAGGAGACAGAAGAGAAGCATTTGTTCATGCCCCTATCCCCTTGTGAGGTTTACAACTAAGTTGATGCAAATAATTTGGTCTTTGTCTTTTACATTTCTGAAACTCTAGAACTTTCTCAGTGGTTGAGTTTTTGATGAGACCTCCAGGCCAACTGAGGGTTGATGATAAAGAGGTGACCTTTGGCTTGGAGCTGGACACACCAGAATGACACACAGAGTGAGTGACCTAAGTCAGACTTCAGGAGATGAGGAGAGGACTGAAGATGGCCTCAATCAACCATGTCTCCATACTGAAGGCTCTAGAGTTGGAAGCATCAGGGGATTCCTGGTTGGTAGAGCTGACTCTTTGTGCTTTACAAAGCAATGGAATTGTGAAGTGATGTACGATGTGTGTCCAATACATCCAGAGGGACAAAAACGAGGCCATTGTTTTCTCCTGTGCATTGTGGAGGAGTCCTTGATATTACCATGACAGTAGCCATGATGCTACCATGATCAAGCACTTGACTGCTAACCGAAATGTGGCCCTTTTGATATTCTCAATAAAGGGTTCAGATATGGGGTACTTCTACTCTGCCCTATAGGGTCACTGTGAGCCAGAATCAACTGGACTGCATGGAACAGCAAAATGTTTTGCGATATGAGCATTTGGATACTGAGCCAAGGGAAAGCTTTATTTGGTTACTTCTTCTGTTAGTCTGGGTAGACTAGAGAAGCAAATTCATGGAGATACTCATATATATATGAGAGAATTTTATATAATGGGTAGTTGTACTTTAAGAAAACATCCCAACACAATCCAGTTCAAGGATATAAGTCTGATATTAGCCTCTATGTCCAATACCAATATAGAGAGTCCTCTCTAGATTCACGAAACACATGCAATGAACTCAAATGCAGGATGATCACAAGCCAGTGGGTAGAAAGTCTTTGGATCCAGTTGCGTTGCAAGCATCTCAGCACTGGCAGGAATCTCTCTGTGGCTTCTCTGGCCTCAGAGGTCTCTGTGACTTGTCCAGATCAGGCCACTAGGGTAGTTCCATATATCTTGTCAGCTGCAATGTCTCCCAAGGAAGCCAGCAGGGAGAGGGAGGTGTCTTCCCCCTCCAATGAGGAAGTATAAGATTTCTCAGAATTCTTAGGAGAAGGCCATGCCCACACAGAGACCTGATTGGCTATGATCTAACTGATAGTCTAGACCCCTATACTCTTTATCCTTCAATTGACAATTATATAACTACCACACTTCTTTTTCTTTCTTTCTTTCTATCACATTCCTTCTGTATTATCTTTTCTCTTTCTCTCTTTTCTCTATTTTTGAAACTAAGAATAAACTAAGAGTAAAAGTTATCCTAATTCATGGCTTCACTGCAGTGGAAATTCTTCTATAGCTCATGGGATGAGTTCTCACTTTGAAGAACATGGATTTAGACTACAAATAATAAGTAAATTGCTTCTGTTGAAAAGCACAACAGCAAAAACAAAACAAAGACTAAACTTTGAAATCCAAAGTAAAAAAAATTGGATTTTCTAGCGTACTTGTTTTTTAAAATATAACCCCAGATTTTAATGTTTTGTGCCCTTATTTTATAAATGTGTATTCATCATATACATGAGTTAATAGATGGTACTCAAGCAGATTTATAAATAAAGAGACTATTGATCACTTGCAAGATTAGGCATCAAGCCAGACTATCTCAGGGCAGTTTTCATGGATTGTTTTGGTCCCAAAAAGCTCTCTTTTATTAAATGATGCTTTGGCATAGTTTTTTGGCATATATTGAAGGAATCTAAGAAATATCTGAGAGTACCTCTTATATTTTCTTTAGAGATGTTGCTGGATATATCTCTATTCCATTAGAATGAATTGAATTATCTAGAAAGGGAACTGAAGTCCTAATCTTTGGCAAAACTTTATTTGGAAATAGAGTCCTTGAAGAGGTGATCTTAACATGATGTTATTCTCAAGTAGGGTGGGCCTTACTATAATCTAATAGAAGAGGAGAGAGGAAGGACACATGATAACAGTATTCCACTTCAGCTACAAGCCAGAGGTGAAACAGACAAGAAAGATCTTCCCTTAGAGCCTTCTGGAAAGGACATACCCAAACCAAGTTCACTGCCATCTACTCTACCATAGGACAGGGTAGATAACACTGGTCATGTGGGTTTTTGAGTAGCTAAGTCAGCAGTTCTCAACTTTCCTAATGCCTCAACCCTTTAATACAGTTCCTCATGGTGTGGTGACCCTCCCCCACCCCCAACCAAAAATTTTTTTCGTTGCTACTTCATAACTGTAATTTTGCTATTGCTATCAATCAGGTGACCCCTGTGAAAGGGTCGTTTGACAGATTGAGAAATGCTGTGTTAAGTCTTTATGGGAGTTAAAAGCATCGCCATTCTCCCAACAGAGCAGCTATTGTTTTGAACTGCTGACTTTGGGGTTAAAGTCCAACGAATAGCTACTATACCACCCAGGGATAGCATAGTCCAGCTGAAACTCTGAATTTAGGTTACTAGACTCCAGAACAGTGAAGCACTTTGTTATGGCAGTAATGTGCTAATTTGGAACAAATTATTTTGTTATCATGAGCTTTACATTTTCAAACTAATTGCTTACATTATGACTGTCCTTAGAATGCAAGTCGACGTCAATGTGGTCCTTCCCGGCATCTCCCAGTAGTGTCAGGATGATGTGTGAAAGCAGCCCATCAGTCACTAGATTTGCTTCAATGGCTTCTAACCCTTTTCATAGGTAGTTTACATGAAACCTTGGTAGTTTGAATGCTGGTAGAATTCACATAAGTTAGAGGAAAGGAAAAGAAGGACCGGTTGGAAGATTCCAAGGGGAAAACTGGGGAGAACAAGTGGGGCTGCTTTTGTTTCTCCCATCATCTATTCCAACCAAACAAAAATTAGAGGCAGTATCCACCCAGCAGTCTTTCAACTTTAACCGCACAGAAGGGACTCAAAAATGATCATTTCCAACTTCCATCTTTCTAAGAAACAACTATTTTAAACTTTAAGTTCTTCAAGGAGCTGACTTTTACTTCAGCCTATGTACAAGTCCATGTGTGTCTTCTTTTGTCAGCTGAAGGTGATGTCCATTGCCAGTATACATGGATGATGAAAAATTTTATGCAGTTTCCTAACCTTTAGGTATATACCACATCACTGCTGGTTTTAATTCTTATAGTGGTGATCTTTATGATCTAAAATAAGATTCTTTCGCCTCCATTTTCTTTTGAAGCAACTCCCCGAAAGACACAGAAATGAGCACTTTAGCATTTCCATCCATTGCTCATCGCCATACAGCCTTCCAACTTCCATTCTTTCCAATCTTATACTGGCAAATGCATAATTATAATTCTTTTCTTTCTACAGAGGGAGTCTGAAGTGCTATATTTAATAAAAGCAATAAACATAATATCATGATTATGTAATTACTGCTTGCAGAACTAAAGAGGCTGATTGGACACAGAGAGAAGAAATGTAACCTCAAGTTCTTCACCATCCACCGCCAGGCAGGGCTGTTTGGAGCATCTTCTTTTAAGACCTGTTGAGCAACTAAGACTTCTTTTACTGTGCACCATCTTTCTTGAATCTTGTTTTCATTTTTGTTGCTGTATTGTTCTATCATTTGGTGTCTTTTATACACAGTAACTGGGAAGGTGCTGAGCAAGCATGTGAAGTTGTGTCCTCTCCAGCAGGCCACTGGATCCTGTGGCACAAACACGATTCAGTGAGGAGAGCCTTCTTCTGCTGGCTGTGTTTCCTCTTGATTTCTCACTAGAAAGCAGCATGCCCTCATTACAAGGATAACATAAAATTCACTAAAACAAGCCATTCACAAGTACCATAGGTTGAATTCTGTCTGCAAAAGGGCTGCTGAAGTTCTAACCCTAGTACTTGGGAATGTGACTTTGTTGGGACTTTTTTTGGGGGAGGGAGGCATCATTGCCCTCTGGTGGATATGGGAGCTACCCAGCCTTGATCCTGGAGAGCCACTGCTGGATTTGAACTGCCAAGCCCATGGCCTACAGTCCCGCACTCAACCACTAGGTCACTGGGGCTCAGCCCAGGACTTTTTTTTTTTAAGCAAAACAAAACAAATTGTGATCAAGTCAATTCTGACTCATGTTGATGCCAAATGTAACAGAGCAGGACTGTGTGCTCCAGTTTCCAATGGCCACGCTCGTTCTTGGAAATAAAAGCAAACCAAAACAAACACATTTTCCTTGAGTCAGATATGCATCATAGCAATTTTATAGCATAACAGCAAAACTGTGACACAGGAATGGGCCAGGTGGCACTATGGGAGAACTTGAAAGAAGGAAATTTTATTAGCTGGCGACCCAGAGGAAATAATGTTCCAGAAGATCTGGTCCCTCATTGTCAGGTGGGCATAGCTTTTATACTTTATCTGCATGAGCGAGGTCACAGAAGCAGAATAAGCAGGGATTTCTAGTGCAGATGGTGGGTCCTCAATAGAGGAGGAAGGAGGTCGGCAATGGGTGTGTTCCAGAAATGAGGTACATTGTGTTCGGTTTCTTTTCTAAAGATTAAAATTCTCTATTAGGGGTTGCCTTAAAATAGGGTAGAGTAGAACGGTTCTCATAAGATTTCCAAAACTAACAATCACTGCACTACAGAAGTACATCTTTCTTCACTGAGCAGCTTCAACTTCTATACTGCCTGGACTCATTTGGACGTACAACTCTAAGACAACTCTTCCAAGACAACTCTAGTTAAACACTACCTTTCAGTTACCAGCCAAGTGTGCTAGCTGTTTGCATGACTCCTGAACATCTGTTTGAAATCGAACATGTTATCAGTTAACCTGAGGCATTGCTAGAGTAGGATGGGTCCCAAACCAATTTGTCTGGTTTTCTTCCAAAGGGGGGAAGTGATTGGGAAAGAGAAGACTAAGGACTGCCATGAAGAAACAAGAAAAATCTTCTCCAAAAGTCTCCGAGACTGTGTGGATTGTTGTCATCACAGCTCTAGAAATGTGAAGCAATACATTGCTGTGGTTTGTCCAATTAATAGGGCTTTCTTTTTAAAAAAATATATAGATTTTATTGGTGGCTCTTACTGCTCTTATAACATTCAATACATCATTTGTATTAAGCATATTTGTACATATGTTGCCACATTCATTTCCAAACATTTTCTACTTGCGCCCCTGGCAGAAGCTCCTCTTCCCCCTTTCCTCTAGTAGGGCTTTCTTAGAGCAGCCACAGAAAACATGTACACGGACGTTAGTAACTATGAAAGTGCAGAATTACTTGCCACTGTGTTCACCTGCCATACTGCACCATTGAGCCGAGAAGCTCCAGTCTTGAGGCCCTTCCATGTGTCCTTTTATTTTCTGTCTCAGCATCCAATATCTCTGAAATGTATCCTTGCATGCCAGTCTCAGGGCCCCATGTGTCCCACTTCACACTGAATGACTGTAAACAGGTTCTTAGTATGCAAAACTCACTGGCACTGAGTCCATGGTGACTGCTAGCAGCCTGGCAGGACCGAGAAGAAGTACTTCTGTGGGTTTGCGAGATGGTCACTCTACAAGGGTAGAAAGCTGCAGCTGGGGTGGCTGCTTTTGAAATGCTACCCTTGTGGTTGGCAGCCCAACACACAACTCAGCGAGCCTCTTTTCTACTGGTGCTTTAGAGTTCCCATGAGTGTCCTGGTGGCATCGTGGGTTCCATGTTCAGCTGCTAACTGCCAGATCAGCAGTTCTATACCACCAGCCAGTCCCTGGATGAAAGAAGGGGTTTTCTACTCCTTAAAAAAGTTACCATCTTGGAAACTCCCAAGGGAAATTTCACTCTGTCCTTGGGGAGTGGGGGTGGTGAGGAGCTGTTTGCTCCTTAGGCAAACAGGACAGGACCACTGCCTTCTCCAGTTCATGACCCCTGGGAGAATGCTGATGGCTCAGCATTGGGTGTTGATGACACAGTGTCTGGTCTGTCTCCCGGCCTAAGATAAATGGACACTTGCTTCCTGTTCCTTAACTAAAGCTGCAGAAGGCAGCAGTCTACAAGCATATCAGTTACTTCGTGTTCCTCCCTCCCATCTGTGAACAACTTGGCTGAAGTATATTAGTCCTCCTTTGTATGCTCTCAAGGAATAGTGTGAACTATCCCATTGTGTGATCCCATCAAGAGTTGCAGGCTGCATGCAGGCAAGGCACTTAAGCCTGCCTCTAATAAAGCAAAAGGCCCTGGGGGGTGTATACTGCAGGAACCCCCATGCCCATTTGTATATAAGTTTTGTATATATGCCCTTTTGCTATCCCTTTTGTATATAAGTTTTCTCATTGGAGGTCATACCCTCTTGAATCTGTTTGTATTGTAACATACGAGTCAGTCTGTACATTATCTTACATGCTGAATAGGGTCATTGTAAGTTGGAATCAATTTCATGACAGTGAGTTTGGTTTCTTTTTGTTGTGCAGTTTACATAGGAGCCCTGGTGACAGAGTGGTTCCTCCCTGGGCTGCCAGCCACAAGGTCAGCAGTTTAAAACTACCAGCAACTTCTAGGGAGAAATATGAGGTTTTCTACTCCCATAAAGAGTTACCGTCTCAGAAGCTCACATAGGCAGTTCTACCCTGGCCTAGGGTTGCTGTAAGCCAAAATCAACTGTGGAAGCAAGTTCAGTATAGTTTAAAGGCAGGAAAAGAACTGTCTTAAATGTGCTGCTGCACAATGTTCTACATTTATGTGCACCACTTAGATCAAGGTATGGACCATTTTTATCCTCCCAGAAAATGTCCTGATCCTCCTTTCCGGTTAATGACCCTCCTCTCCAAGGTAATGGAGCCCTGGTGTCAGGTGTTCAAGTCCTTCAGCCAACCCTCAGGAAAAAGATGAGGCTGTTCTCTCCATAAAGATTTGTAGCTTCAGAACTCAAAGGGTGTGTTAGTCCGGGTAGACGAGAGAAACAAATTCATAAACACGCACATGGATATAAGGGAAAGATTTATATACAAGTGGAATGGAACATTGAGAAAGAATCCCAACCCAGTCCAGTTAAAAGTCATAAGTCCGATATTAGCCCATATGCCTGATACCAGACTATACCGTCTTCTTATGACTCATGAAGTCACAGGCCAGTGGGTGCAGAGTTTTGAGGTGTCATGGCTCCTCGTTTCCGGGACTCAGGGTCCATCAGCCCTATTCATTGGTGATAGAAACATTTCAGCACTGGCAGGGGTCTCTCTGTGGCTTTTCCAGCTTCAGAGGTCTGGTTCCATCAGGGTAAGGTCGTGTGACTTCTCCTCCAGTTCTTCAGAAGCTGCCATCTTGTCTTGTCAGTAGAGTGACTCCCAACAACTGGGGATATAGTCTCTCATCTCTATGAGGGAAATACCGTGAGACTTCCCAGAATTCTCAGGAGAAAGCCATGCCCACACAGAGGCCTCATTGGCTACTCATTGGCTATCTCCAGATTGACTGGCTAGAATCCACCTCTACATCTCAATCATGAAATTGACATAGGTACATGACCGCCACAAAGGAGCAGTTCGGCTGTGATCTATTGAGTCTCTATGAATTGGAATCAGCTGAATGGCAGCAAGTTTGGTGTTTGGGTTTGTCACCAAGGTAGTCACCAGTCTGATTTCTATCACCACTGCTTATTTTAGACTATTGCCATGTTTTAAAGTGTTATGTAAATAGATTCAGACCCGTATGCTCTTTTGTGTCTAGCTTCTTCTGCTCATCATGCTGTTTGCAGATCTGGCCATGCTGTTGTGGGCACCAGTAACGTAGTCTTCCATTGATGGACTTCTTTTTATACATATGCCACATTTATTTCCATTCTTTGATTGATGGACATTGGAACTGTTCCTAGTTAGGGCTGTTAAAAATAAAACTACTGACCACACATCATGGTGGCGGCGGATTGGGTGCGGTGTGGCTGTCGCTGACCTTCGAGGCTGGCAGGCATATGCCCAGCCCTGGTCAGACCTCCTCGTGTCCCCCAGGCCCGCACCCCTGATGCTGCGCGGGTGCAGAGCGCTCTCTGGCCGGGACGATGGTGAAGTACTTCCTGGGCTAGAGCATGCTGTGGAGTTCCTGGAACCAAGTGTTCCCGGCCTTCAGGCAGCGGTACCTGAATCCCTACAGCAAGCATGCCCTGAGAGAAGACATCGTGCACCGGGACGTGACCCCTGACCAGATGCTTCTATCCAGGCGACTCCTGACCAAGACCAACAGGATGCCCTGCTGGGCCGAGAGACTGTTTCCTGCCACTGTCGCTCACTCAGGGTACATCCTGGAGGACTCCATTGTGGACCCACAGAATCAGACGATGACCACCTTCACCTGGAACATCACCATGAGCGGCTCATGGTGGTGGAGGGGCACTGTGTTTATCGCCTGAATGCCAACAACGACGGTGGCACTGAAATCCACCGGGAAGCCTGGGTCTCCTCCAACTTGTTTGGTGTCTCCCGAACTGTCCAGGAATTTGGTCTGGCCCACTTTAAAAGTAATGTGACCAAGACAATGAAAGGCTTGGAGTACATCCTGGCCAAGCTAGAAGATGAGGCTCCTTCTAAGACGCTTCTTGAAACCCCCAAGAAAGCCACAGAAAAAGCAAAGGAGATGGCACTGACAGCTACTGAGAAGGCCAAGGACCTTGCCAGCAAGGCAGCCAACAAGCAGTGGCCGCAGCAGCAGTTCCTGTAGCCAGCCCAGCCCCTGCCCCCACCCTGGTCCAGATCATCTGGCTCCTTCCCCTGACCTGCTTGCAGTATGCTTTCTTAATTGAAAATCAACTTCCAGCCCCTATCTACTGTCTGAGGGGTAGAGAGCCCATTAGGCACTACAGAACACCACGCACGTCATCCATGTCTGTGCCAGGCCTGCCTATTTCCCCCGTAGACACCTGAGGGGCAGAGATGTACTGGCCTGCCTTCCCAGTCACAGCGACCAGGAGATGTTGTCATGAACACTAGAGTGTAAGCTCCGCAGGAGCAGAGATCTGCTTGCTCTCTGATGCGTCCCACGTACTGAAACAATATTTAGTGCATAATAGGTACTCAATAACTACTTGTTCAATTCAAAAATAAATAAATAAATGAAACTACTGTGGGCATTTATGTATGTCTTTGTCTTTGCAGATATACTTTCAATATATGGTAAGTAGATGTCAAATTTTATTTTTAATCTGTCTATTTTCTAGAGAAGTAGTGTTATTTTATAGTCTTTGAGGAATGTATGAGAGTTTCAATGTCTCCATCCCTTTAAGAAATCATTTTGATATGACTAACCATTCCTCATTGTATGTGGTTCTTACTCGGCCCTATTTTCGTTCAAGCATGGAACACTCGTGGTGCCGTGGTCAAAGTTGTTGGCTGCTTACCATACATTTAATCCACGGTCAACTGGATTAAAGGTTGTACATTGGAAAGGAAAGGTGGTGGTGATGAAGAATTTGTGGCAAGCAGGAACTGGTTCAATCGGTTCAAAGTGAAGGTGGAGCCCACATCTTTCTCTAGTGGGCTCCAACCATTCCAGTTAGTAACCAAGGACTTTCAAGATACCACAAAAAGGAGATTTCTCAAAAGATCAGATCTTTTGATCCAATTTAGACCAAATTCAACAAAAGACATGGGTTTTAACAAGTCAGGGTGAACCCATGCAATATTCAAGCCGTGTTTCAGAGATGGTAGCCCTTAGCCCGAGGACGGCAGTCAGTCTCTCCGTTTGGAGCTTGCTGAGCCTTCTGTCTCCTCTAGTGTCCCTTTCCAGGACTCATAGCTGCCATGTTTTCCAGTCCAATTACTGGGATGATTTATTCAAGTTGTAAACATTCTAGTGTGTCCCTGCTCCCTTCACCAGGACAGCACCTGATTGCCGCCCTGTATGATAGGACAAGTAGGTGTTGTCCCTAAGTCAGGCTTTCATATTCTGGGGACTGGTGGTAGTAGTTTCTCATGGCAGCGTAATAGTTTCTTTCAAATTTTACATGGATATTAGCAACGTTTTTTGTCCTTAGACATCTGAAAATATCTTCAAAATAGCTAGCTTGGCTTTGTATGAGATTCCAAAATGTTTGTCAAAAATTAGAGAGCATGACTCCTTTGATGTCTAGGAATATGTTTATGGATGATGTGTTAGTCCGGGTAGACTAGAGGAACAAATTTCATAGACACGCATATGGATATACGGAAAGGCTTTATATACAAAAGAAATGGAACATCGAGAAAGCATCCCAACCCAGTCCAGTTCAAAGTCACAAGTCCGATATTAGCCCATATGCCCGATACCAGTCTAAAATGTCTCCTTCTGACTCACGAAGTCACAGATCAGTGAGTGCAGAATCCCAGCACTGGCAGGGGTCTCCCCATGGCTCCTCGCTTCCAGGGCTCAGGGTCCATCAACAGCATCCAGTGGTGGCAGAAGCAACTCATCACTGGCAGGGGTCCCCACGTGGCCTCTCCAGCTTCAGGGGTCTGACTCCATCAGGGCCAAGCCATGTGGCTTACTCTTGCTCCTTCAGTTTCTGGGAAGCTGCCATCTTGTCTTATCTGTGATTCACCGTCTCTCAGACTAACTCCCAACAACTGGGGAAGATAGCTTCTCACCTTCACAAGGGAAATATCATGAGATTTCCCAGAAGTCTCAGGAGAAAGTCATGCCCACACGGAGGCCTCATTGGCTACTCCATGGCTATCTCCAGATGAACAGGCTAGACTCCACTCCGACATTTCAATCATAAAATTAACATAAGCACATGACTGCCACAGGTGAGAATGCCCATGCCTGGAGCTGCTGTGTAATTGGGAAATGCAACTCACTTCTCTGGCCATACTTCGTCGAATCATCAAAACACCCCTCACCATTGCTCTCCAGTGGTTCCTGACTCAAAGGATGCTTAAAGCAGGCCCAAAGATGAACAGTTGCTACTCTCTGAGGCTTCACTGGGGTAAAAGCCCTGTTCATCTAGTACACTCCACCTTCATGTTGGAGCGTGGGCCTCATCTTGTACACTTGTGGGCACAGAAACAAGCAAGGTCAAAGAAGCAGAAGAGGCAGGCTGGCCTGGGAGCTTCAAGAGTTGAAAGGCTACGCCGTGGAGTCCCCTGAGAACAGAAGAGGACCTGGATGGTCAGTTTGGGCCCCTTCAGGAGGGATACCGGAAGAAGCCAGCTTCGGGTACATACATCATGGGTTCGATAGGCGCAATTGTACAGCGATGACTATTATTTATTATAATAAGGCTATAGAGAGCATGAGACAGAGAAATAATAGGAGTCAGTCATGTATCACATTAGGGTAGTACACTCACCTCTCGTCGATGGGGCCATCAACGTGGAGACATGGGTGGGGGGGGGCGGATGGGGGATTACAAGAGGGAGAGAGGACTAAGAGCGACAGGTACTGAGGGGCAGGAGAGAGAGCAGGCGAGAGAGATCCTCCTTCTTATGTCCAATCCTTATATACCTTTTGGAGCCATGCCAGGCCCTTAGTTATAGGTTAGGACACGTCACAAGAGGGGGCTGTCTTAAGGACTATATGGTGACAAAGGGAGTGGTCTTACTTGGCCTAGGGGAGGAGGATGTGATACGGGAAGACTTCAGACTCTGGGAGGTAGATAAGCAGGCCTGTCTGGTTAGTATAATTGCCAGTGGCTCTTGAACCTCGCCCACAGGCTTCAAGGGAAGGGAACCATTATCTAAACAGCAGAGGAGTCAGCTCTACAGTGAGACACACAAAAGTCTCAGATAACTGGGAGCTCAGGGAAAATAGCTAACTTAACTTCCACACCAAATGCTGGTAAATAGTTTGCTTAATATTTTGGAGTATATAATGTGGAAAAGTTCTATCTTCATCCCACAGAGGGAGAAGCTCAGAGGAGTGTGTGCAGAGAGACCCACGAGAACAGGCTGAGATTCAGGAGTATAGTGAAGGGTTCATAGAGCAGGACAGGGAATTAGTCAAGCAAGGACTCAGTCACAGGCAGCAGCCCCATGTGACAGACAGGTCTGGGGCAGAACTGGTCTGACCTGTGCCAGAAGGTGTGTCTCCATAGGTTACCTGTTAAAATGTTTGCACTGACTGACTAGTAAGCCTTGCTGCTATGGCCTCTATACTCTGACCACTGAGCTCACACCTCCCAGATACCCTGTGAACCCCTACTATGGGCTAATGCCATGTGTGTCAGGGCCCCAGGACCCTGCACTGCTACAGTGGCTGGTGTGTCTTCTGACTGTTCGAGGTCCCTGCTCACTAGATTGCCAGGCATTTGAATCACATGTGAAACAGGTGACTTACTGCTGACAGTGACATCAAGCAGCAGCCCAGATGGAGTGACAGAAGCTTAGTCATCTCTGGGTTATAGAACCAGGACTCTTCCTGTTGGAAGTCTCGCAGGCTTCCTTTCTGGGTCCCAAGGTCTTCTTCAGACATGCCCAGGAGGATGGAGAGCCCGAGAGACAGATACCAGACTTCCTGCCAATATTGGTATGCAAGACTGTGAGCTGGTCCTAATTTAATTTAAAGAATAAAGGCATGTGCCATCGCTACTATCCTAGGGATCATAAGGCAATTCATACTGCTTAAAAATCCCAAGGAATTATTTACTTATTTTTAATTAAATTGCTCTGTATGTCACAGAGAGATTGTGTTATTGAAAACAAATGACGAGGAACCCTGACTTCCTAGCTCAAGGGAAGGTCTCCGGGAGGAGAAATCACCCCATGCAAGAGTTGTGTAACCCCGTCAGATGTGGAGTGAATCGGGAAACTGTTTGAAGTGAGGATCTAGTTGGGGGATTAGCAGATAAGCAGTAGTAATAGCAATAGTAGTAGGTAAGCATTTTAAAGAGACCAATGGGGCAAAGTAAAAGTAAACCCCAAACTTACAGTATTACGCTTATCCACTTACTGAAAAAAACAGGGCATAAAAGTAACAAACAGAAAGACGCAAGGTTTAATATAAGTAGTAAAAAAGTATAATCCATGGTTTCCAGAGGAAGAAACTTTAGATCTAGGAACTTGGGAGGAAGTAGGTACAAACTTAAAGAATGCATACAGAGATAGGGAGAATATCCCCCTGGAGACATTATCTCTGTAGGTTGAGTTAAGATAGTTTTAGAACAATACCTCCTTTTAAATATAAAATAATTTTAGGAGCAAAGTGATTATCTTCTATACATTAAAAGCTGTCAAGGCAAATTCAATAGCCAATTAATAAAGCCTAAACTTCAGGTTTATGGTAAACATTCTTGAATCTAGGCATGGGTTGTAAAGTCCTTTCATGCCCGTTTGCTATTGATGAAGAATATGAGCGAGATTCCGCAGCTGGAAGATAATAAAAAGCCAATCATGAACATTTGTTTCACAGTAAATCTTCCAGCTGTGCAGTGGACAGTCATGCGCCGGCAGGAAACAACTTCACGGCAGCACTGAGCACCAAGGACAAATGGAGGCAGTGTTAGGAGACTGTGATGAGACTCACCTCACATTGTGGAGGTCTCCTCTACGTCGAAGCCAAGCCTTCAAGGCTTCCAGTGAGAACTGTCCCTTCCCTTATTGCCACTCCCCACAGAGTTGGCTTTGAGCATGAAGTTTGAGAAGGGCTGCAGAGGCAGCACTGTTATCTTTCATAGGCCTCAGCTTTCTATAGAAGCAATACATTATAGCCAGGACAAAAAATATGGTAACAAGCAGCACTCTTAGGCTGGAACCCAGGCTATGAGAGATACTTTGAATCCAAGCACGCAGATCTAATCTTCCTATGTAATTCACCAATTGCTTGATAATGTCAGTATCAGGGGAAACCTTGAACTTGTCTTTGAATGTATAGAACATAACCTTTTTTAGCTTAATAACCTCTACTGAAATATTTTCCTAAAACTCTTCCAAATATTTTCTAATCAAATCCCAATCATGCAATATGATCAATATCTAATGAAATATTTCCCCTAGATGCTTATAAATGTTCCCTAAGCAAATTACAATTAGACATAGTCACAATATACAGATACAGTGGTGCATAGAAGTCAATTACATTCCAATCACATTTTAACATTAATTAATAAGGCCAAAATCTTGATCTTTTTTTTTTTTTTTTTTTAGGCATCACTGCCCTCAGGTGGTGGGAGTAGGAGGCCCAGCCTTTGCTCCTGGGAGCCGGAATTGAACCTCCAACCCAGTGGGCCGCAGTCCCGTGCACAACCACTACGCCACCGGGGCTCAGCCAAAATCTTGATCTTTTAACAAAAGAATAGTTTGTAGTAATAGTCTAGTCACTCTTGTATAAAATGTTCGATTGCGATAGAGTTCGAGAATGTCCTTTAGACAGTATCAGCGATGGAAGAAGCATCTCAGCAGGCAGCAATTGTCTTTCTCTGGATTTTGGGAGATCTTGAAGTTCAGGATTTCTTCAGTGATGGCAGGGTTGAATTATAGCATCAGCTTCTCTCTTCTCTTCTGGGCTTTTCTGGCTGGAGAGAACTGCACTATCTCCTTTACCTGTAAACCCATAAACAAAGAGAGCCCCAGCAACCTGGAAATAGAATTATGGTAAGGGATTTCTCCATCTCTTCTGTGTTCTTCCTTCTCCAAACATGGTTGCATTCTTCTAAGGAGAGTTTATCGGCTGAGCCCTGGTGGTGTAGTGGTTGAGTGTGGGACTGTGCCCACTGGCTTGGCAGTTTAAATCCAGCAGCAGCAAGTCTGAGCCTCCAACTCCCACCAGAAGGCAGTGATGCCCCCCCCCCGCCCCGCCCCAAAGAGTTTATCAGCTTTGTTCTGTAAGAATACAAACATATGGACTTTCTCCAAGTGATTATTGGACCTGGATCCCAAATACGATTTCCATTCTCCTTGGATCTTTCAGGATCAGCTTTCTCTGTAGGAGTGAATGTGTATTTACCTGTCCTAATTTTGTTACAATTTTTTAATAAGGAGAAAATTTTTTTGGTTAAGGTTATTAGATATAATTTGTGAACCACAATATTCCTCTTCTCCCCCTTCTGTAATAATAATAAAGATTTTAAGACATTATAACCAATATCAGGAAACTTTCTTGATTCCAAGTCAGTGGAGCTTGCCAGATCATTGTTCTGCAGATTTCGGCTGTCAGCTCTCAGAGAAGTGGGAGAGCTAACCAATTGCTCTTTACCAAACTCTGGATTATTTAAAATTCTGCACAATTCCTTAACAAACTTATTAACTGTAGAAGTAACTTACCAAACAGAAACTTTATTTTACCAATAAAGTTACAGTTTTGATAAAGCAGTATCGCCCTTCAGGCTTTCCACATTGCAGGGTTTTAGAATCTTGCCTTAGTTGGCAATGGACTGCTTCTCTCATTCCCTCCAAACTGGAATTGGCAGAAGTCAGCAGGGGGTTTTCAGTCCCTCCTGAATGTCCTGAGGGAGTAACTTTAAATGCATCCCCTTGAGTTTCTAAATCCATATGGGGGCGCTCTTCTTTCCCCACTACCACACTGCTAAATACCCTTTGATTTAATATAGAATAGTCAAACATAACTATTGTTTTCTGAATAGTAAAAATATTTATTGTAGAAATACAAGGCAATGAAAATTGACTTAAGCAATATTCTTTTACAAACCATAATATACCAGACTTTATCACTGCTTTAATTACATCATTAACCATCTGAAAACTTTTAGAATTAAGATTAGAACTTTTTAATAAACATTCCATAGTTCTTTTAGGTAGTAGACCCCAATTACCACTCTTAATAATTTCTGATTTAATTACAGCTTTTAGATTTCCCTCATTATTCTGATCGACTTCAATAGCAATCTTAGTTCCTTGATTTCCTTCAGTACCTAGGCTCAATCTTCCTGATAAAAGATGTATTACTCTCTCGATAAATTCTGGATCTTTAAAATCAACAAGCTGCTGTTGGGGCTTCTGAGCCTTCACTTGCTCATTTAAACTCACTGCATCGAGGACAGAAACTGGCTCTTTGTAAGCTTTGTTAGGCCTTATCTGCCATGAGGCTGCATTACACTCGCTATTGTTCTTTGCAGTTCTCTTTGTTCCCCAAGGCACACACTTTGCCTGCTGAGCTCTGCTGGGCGGGGCTTGGACCAAGCTTTTCTCTCTCTTTTTCTGGCGGGAAGCCTTGACTAGTGGCAACTCTTCACTGCTCAGTTTTGAGAAACATCGACTTGCCCAATTAGTTCTCTTCCTAAAGCTGGAAAAAGATGTATTTTCTTTCAAACTTAAACTTGGTGGCCCAGGTCCGTGCTCTGGCTTGGGCCTCAAACTCCTATCTGAGGCGATTTTGAATGGCTTGCCTGTCCTACACTCCTTCTAGTCTTTCCATAACTGAAACTCTTTCCTTTAGGTTTGGGGTACTCTGCGAGGGAATTTGCCATGAGGTTGGCCTCGTAATTTTTTGCTTCTGCCTCCCTGCGTATTCTTATGTAATCTAACAACATGCCCTGTTCCCTACAAAAACGCAGAGCGTCTTTACAAATTTTATTAGGACAATCATAAGAGAGCTTATGCATTATTTCACTGCATGAACATTTTTACACACTTAGAAATAGAGCCTTCTAAGCGGAATAAAAATTCATCAAAGCATTCATCATTCTGCTGTCTTATATTGATATAACTTGGCCTTGTTTCTTCTGATGGAGTTATTAATTCCCAAGCTTTTAAACAACCCTCTCTTACTCGACCTATTGACTCTTCTGAAAACTGAAGCTGAGACTCAACTGTGACATAATTCTCATCTCCTAGCAATTGGTGAATTCCTATATCTATTCCATCCTCAGCATTTCTACAAGCCTATGAATGAGCTGATTCCTTCCACAGTAACAGATATTGCAAATACGCCTTAGGATAGAGACACTGTTCTGCCATGGCTCTCCAGTCAGCAGGGATCCAATCCTCAGACTCAGCCAAAGACCTCATCATGCTAATTTCATAATGGGCATCAGGGCAGTAGCCACCTACTGCTTACTAGAGATCTTTTAGCAACTAAATGGGATCTCCTTCCTGAATTATGCTTTGCTCCACTCTTGAGAATAAAGGTGCTTTCCTATTCTTTGTTTCAAAATTTTTATTTTCTGAATGGACTTTCTCTATCTGCATATCTTGAAATTCCACCATTCCTCTGCTAAATCCCTTAGTTTGCATTCTTTTAGATATAATCTGACTTCACCCAACAGCCTGACTTGATTAATTGTTTTACAATCTCTGACATTTTCACTAACTTTGAGCAGGGGCGCTATCTCTGCTTCTAATTCAGGCTTTTGTTTCTCAACTCTGTTCAAATTAATTTCTTTATTTGCCTGATTTAAGCTAATATTCTTTGCTTTCTCTACTTTTGAAAGCAAGGTAACTTCTTGGGACAGCTTAACGACCTCGGTTTGGACCTTGGAATTCTCAACTTCTAGTGCCTTATCACCTTTAAGTCTTAGGACCCTGCAGTGCCTCAAGGACATAGAGGCTTCAGCCTCAAGGTCTTGCTTAGAATCAAAGGCTTTAGATAACAAATTAATCCCGGTTACTTCTGTTATTCTAAAGTTTCATCAACTAATTTATACTCACAGATGTTTTTGCTTGTTCAATTGCAGGGTAATTTCCTATACCATATTCTGGTGTGTGTGTGGGGAGGGGGGTGGGGGGGAGACGCTTCAGGCTGCACTAATTTTTTACCTGCTTGATCTTTAGTCTGATTTAAATTTGAATAGTTTGCTGCCTGCTTATTGCCTCTTCTAATTTCACCCTGCAGTGGCTCTAAAACTGTTTTGATCTGTACCCATAGTCCCCATGTGTCTGTGGGGAATCCTTTGTCCTTCTCTATGTGCTTTCCTTAAGTAAAATGCTATCTCTTCCCATATCACTATTTCAAAGATCCCTGACTCCAGAAAGGCAGGAAAAAACCTCTTCACAACTTGAAAAAAAATTTCTGATTCATTACTATTATATTCTGTTTTTTCAAGAGGTGGCAAAGAGTAGAGTTATATTCCGACTCCTTACTCTTTGTTTGACTCATATCTTACTCGGGCTAAAACTCACTTAAAACATTTATTCTAATTCACCCTCACAGTCCGATGAGGCTACCACAACTGTTGCACAGGATATGACTCAAAAGAGACCTTCCGTTGAAACTCCCATGTTGAGTGCCATTTATCTGAGGGTGAACGGTATACTCACAGGAAGGGTTCAACAGGAAGCTGTGTAGTGATAATAATTATTTATTATAATACCGATATAGAGATCATGAGAGAGATCTAGATGATTGCCCTGCTAGATGATCCACGTGGAGATAGAGACGGGAGAGCGGCAGCCTGGAGGGAGGCAGGCTACAGTAAAGCAGGCTTGAGTGAGGCAGGTTTGCCCCTATCCTATGTCCCATCCCTATATACCCTCTAGAGCCAAGCCAGCCCCCTAATTACAGGCAAGGACATATGTCACAGGAGAGGGCTGTCTAAAGGGTTATATGGTGATAAGGTGAGTGGCCTTATGAAGTGGTCTTATGAATGTCTACTTGACGATGTGAAGAGGGGAGTGAAAGGGCCAGAACTTAACCTGTGGAGGTAGATAAACATTTCTATCAGACTAGGGGCTATTAACAATGACTCTTGGATACAGCCCACAGGCTTTGAGGGAAGTGAGCCATCATCCTAACAGCAGGGGAGTCAGTTCCTAGTTAGGTAACACAAAGGCCTTAAGTAATTGGGAATTTCAGGGAGAATAGCTAACTTAAAACTTCCATGACAAATGCTAGTAAATAGTCTGCTTAATATTTGGAGCATAATAATCGTGGAAAAGTTCTGTCTTCACCCCACAGCCTTCTGTTTCTGTGTATTGTTGTCATTGAGGATCTATCTGGATGGGATAAGCAGGATAAACAAGCCAGAAAAGAGAACAGCTGAATGAAAGTTCTGGGGTAAATGGGAGAGGGGGAAGTGGGGAAAAGGAAGTGGGTGTTAACAAACCCAGTGGCAAGGGAACAACAAGTGACTAAAAATCAATGGGGAGGAGGGTGTAGGAAGTCTGGCAGGGCTGGAGCAAGGGCAGTGTAGCCAACAGGAAATCCTGAAACCCAAATGAAGGTTGATCATGATAGTGGGACAAGAGGAAAGAACTAGGAGACAAAAGGCATTTGTACAGAGCTAAATACAAGCATGTACACATGTAAATATACTTATATATGATGATGGGGAAATGATCTATGTACATATATTTGTAGGTTTAGTATTAAGGAAGCAGATGGACATTGGGGCTCTACTCAAGTACTCTCTCAACACAAGAACAATCCCTCAACACAAGAACACTACTAATTCGGTACTCTGAGATGCTCACCTTCCTGACATGATCACTGAAGACCAAATGTGTGCATAAGCAAATGTGGTTAAGAAAGTTGATGGTAGCTGAGCTCCGGTGGCACAGTGGTTGTGTGTGGGACTGCAGCCCATAAGGTTGGCAGTTCAAATCTAGCAGCAGCTCTCAGGAACAAAAAAAATCATAATATGAATGAGGTGGGAGTGTGGAATGGAGACCCAAAGCTAATCTGTAAGCAATTGGAAATCCCCTTACAGGAGAGTTGTGGGGAGAAGACAGGCCAGTAAGGCCTGTATCGCACAGATGAAACATACAGCTTTCCTCTAGTTCTTTAAGGTTTCCTCTTCCTCCCCCTCAACCCCACTATCATTACTCTATTCTACCTTACGAATCTGGCTAGAACATGTACATGGGTACAGATAAGAACTGGAAACACAGGAAATATAGGACAGATAAACTCCTCAGGACCAATATGGAGAGTAGCCATACCAGGAGGGTAAGGGGAAGATGGGGGAAGAAAAGGGGAACTGATCACAATGACCTATCTATAAGCCTCTCCCAGGGGGGTGAACAACAAACAAGGGGGTGAGGGTAAACATCAGACAATGCAAGACATAATAATTTATGAAAATGAAAAAATAATAATTTATAAATTATCAAGTGTGTTAGTCCGGGTAGACTAAGGAAACAAAATACATAAACACCCATATGCATATAAGGGAGAGAGTTTTATCTACAAGAGCAATTGAACATTGAAAAAACATCCCAGCCCAATTCAGTCCAACGTCATAAGTTTGATATTAGTCCATATGTCCTATAGCAACCCATAACTCCTCTTCAGTCTCAGGAAGCACATGCAATGACACCAGGACAATCCCACGTCAGTGGGTTCAGAGTCTTGTGTATCCAGTGGCGGTAGATGCATCTCAGTGTTGACAGGGGTCTCCTCATGGTTCCTCCAGTTTGCAGGTGTCTTGCCAGCTGCAATGTCTCCCAGGGAGTCAGCCTTATGTCTTGTCAGTAGAGCATCTCCAAGGGACTGAGTAGTGAGTTTCTCACCTCCAAGAGGGTCATACAGCTGACTTTTCCAGTGTAGTGTAACAGCGTCTCAGAGCCATTTTGTATAACAGAAAAGGCCATTTTGTAACAACAGGCACAGCACACTAGCAACCCTTGTGACCTTCTCTAAATGTATAAAATAACCAAATTGTTCCAGAAACTGAGTAAGCAAAATTTGGTCATCTGTTCCAGGAACCGAAGCAGCCCACCCTACATGTATTCCAACTACCCTGTTCCCACAATGTGCCAGGACATTTTGTCAAGGCCAGTGTTTATCCGCTTAACCGCAGGTTTGCTTCTGCTCCAAGCTTGCTCGCACAGCTGCATTACTCACCCCTATATCATCAAAAACCTGCAAGCAGAGGGGGTTGGTCTGTTTCACTCTCATTTGGCACAGTTGACCCCTGTGCAGGTAAATTCTTTTTTTTCCGCATCACTGCTCTGGTGGGAGTAGGAAGCCCAGCCTTGCTCCTGGAGACCTGCTGCTGGATTTGAACCGTCAACCCTGTGGGCCACAGTCCCGGTAAATTATATATATATTTATATATATATATACACACACATATATATACATATATACATATATGTGTGTATATATGTATATATAGATATACTTTTTAAAGTCTCGGTTGTTCTTGCCACGACTTGTACTTCAGTCGATGGCATTGAGGGACTGGATCTGCACTCTAGGGTCCAAAGGGTTTCATATAGTTTAAGTTGTAGTCTGACTGTACTGTTTATTATCATAATTTTGATGTTCACAGTTTTATACTGCTACTATCAGATGTTAAGAGATATGAAAAGAAACCACATAGCTTCTATAGCTCTATTAACTTTTAAACATAATACTGAAAACTAACACTGATGGGAATATGAGTAAGACTATATAACTTAACTTATGACAGAAGGAATCTAAGTTAGAGAAGTCCAAGTACATTAATCTGCTTTAAATATCATTCCCACAGATTTCCACCCTAACAGCTAATGCTGCCTTAAAGTGAGCACATGGTTGATTTTTT
>PVJH01033004.1:0-22012 GCA_004026705.1 Nesogale talazaci
GGGGTTCATCACTGGAAGCTTCGGGCTGCTTGTGACATTCAAGGGACAGCACTCTTGGCACCAATGCCTGCGTCACCGAGTCCTATTCTGAGCACATGGGTGCTAAGATTTAGAGATCCTGACAGAGGCTGCTCCTCTCCTTGGCCTTGAATCCGTGGCCCTGCCCTCGGTGGCCCCCAAAAGTGAGATGTACAGGAACGGGACAGCAAACTCTTGACCCAAAAGTCATCAAAGGCACTACCAGCAGTGGGGTCACCAGCGAATGCTGGCGCTGGACTGGAGTCATTCCTTCTGAGAGCGGGTCCCCTGATCCTGTCAGGAGGACCCAGCCGATGGCCATGGGAGGGCTGTGAGGCCAGATGAATACGGAGGAACTTCTGCGAATGGAGGAGAGATGGTCCCACACCAACTGCCTTGAGGTCTTGGTTGGGCGGGTGTGAACAGGCAAGAACTGGCCTGAAAGCCATTCTAACAAGGGCTCACTGGCTGTGTGCTTGCTGGTCCTGGGCCCACCCTTAGAAGATCACCGGCCTGCAGGAGTGATAAGGAGATGCAGTACATGTGCACCATGGGGCCTTAGTGAAGCATGTAGGGGGCTTGCTGTATTTTTCTATCACTCCAACATTGAAAGAGGTGACAGGGGGTTGGGGGAAGCAAGGCTTGAATGCGACCTCTGGTCTGTGCCAGTATTTGGAATGCGCTCTCTGCCTGGGTTTCCTGGCTGGGAAGAGGCGGAGGAAAGAGGCGTGCAGCAGGCCTGGCTGGGGCCTGACCCCCTGCACCAAGCACAAGGCGCCCCAGAAAGCAGAGCCGGGTAGCACCTCACACAGCCGCAGGTCTGGAGCCTGGAAGTCGCTGCAGCAGACTGGGCAGCTCTGACCTGGCCGGTGGAGGGCCGGGCCCAGGGAGTCAGCCAGAGGAAGTCGGGGCTTGATGGTCACTTTATGCTTTGAAAACAGGTGAGTGTCGGAGCTGCGCCATCTCTGCTGGTGGAGGATAGGCAGGCTTGAGGGAAGGTGAACACAGGGCTGAGTCTAGGCCAGCTGACTCCCTTGGGGTGTCCACACAGCCAAGGCACCAAATCCAACCCCGGTGCCAGGAAGGGGCTTGGGTTTCAACGCCCCGTGGCTAGGAAGCCGGTGGAAGAGATTGCATCATCCAGGTGAATCAGGTCTGTCCTCATAAGGCCCAGCAAGCTGGTGCCATCAGTACAGGGAAAGGGGACATTTCCCTGTCCATCAGGAATGTCCTGAGACCAGAGGACCAGTCCCGGATTGACTGTGTCCTGGAATAAGTCATGACCCCTGACTGGCCCCGCAGCACGCCAGTCTAACTGAGGCCACTGAGGCATAGCTCACTCCCGAGGTGTCCAGGGCTCCAGCCTAGCAATGTGCGAGGTGCCACAGAATGCAGACGTGGCAAAGACAAGCAGCTCCTGGGTGTGGGCACCAAGCGATGGGTAGGATTTACCAAATGATCCTGCAAGGAAGGGAGAAGAGAGGCATGATTGCTAGCCTGGCTGTCGGAATTCCCAGGTGCCCAGGGCAGGGGCAGCCTCCACCTACCAGGGCTGGCAGGACTTGGAATGGGAAGGGATTGTCCTATGGGGCCATCATGATGGTGATGGCACCTCAATTCCTTCGCCTTACAATGGGATGGATGAAGGCACTCTTCCCGAGTCCAGGTCAGCATGAAAAAGCTGAGGCCAAGGGGCAGGCAGTTCCTGTGACCCGCCCTCTGCAGGCCACGGGGGCACATTCAGTAGCAGGGCCCCAAGGGCCCAGCCAGGAGCCATTTGACAAACTCTGGACAAAGCCGTCTTCCTGTCCACCTCCCCCAGGGCGAGAGGGGCGGGTGGGTCTCAGCCTATCATTTGCCTGGGGCAGTACCACTCTCCTATACTCAAGGAGGGGACAGCACTGAGATGACTTTCCATCAGAATGAGTGACTAAGCAAGGAGGCGGACAGTCCTGGGCTAAGGCAACACAGAGCTCTATACAGCTAGGCAGGCTGGCAGGGTGACATGAATCTCTCCCAGCCTGGTTTTCCCTCCTGTTCCCTTCAAACCTTGAGCATCAGTGGCCTAGTTGAGCAGCTGATGGGCAGAGTCCGTGCCCAGGCTAGCTCCCTCCATGAATGGCAAAGGGGTATGGTAAGCTGAGCCAGGGGCCCCGATCAGCTAGCAGGACGCTGACTTCTTAGGGACACCAGAAATCTTATTGTTGCATGAACTCTCCTGCTAGTTCACTGGGACTCCAAACCGTTTCTGCCCCCATGCTCCCCACGGCCAGCACCAAGCTAACAGCCTCCCGCAGCTCCTAGATGAGAACCCGTGGACAGTGGGCTGCACGGAGGCTGCTCCTGGGCTGGACAGGTCCCAGGCACCCTCTCTTGGCTCACCTGAACCCCCTACTGCCGGGGCGCCACATCCACCATGGGCTTCTGTACTCCGAAAGCTGTGATGAAGATGTTGACCACCACAATGATGAACACCAGGCCTGTGGCCAGGTTGTTCAGGAAGTCCAACTTGGCGTGTTTGGCTGGGTTGTTGAGGTCGTACTTGACTGGGGGAGGAGAGAGGACAGTGGGCAAGCTGTTTTTCTAGAGGTCCAGCCTACAGACATCCACCCCACCACGGCCTGGCCTCACTGGGGCCCTCAGCCTTGTTTTCATGATGAAATTTTCCCCACAGAGTACAAGATGTGCTTTTCTTACATACCGACCATGACAGCCTCCAGGATCTCCCTGGGCAGTTATATTATCCACGTGGGGGCTAGGCATGGGTAGCCCCGTTTTCTCCTCCTCAGAACATTGAAATTGAAGAGGACCAACCTCTCAGGCATCTGAGCTGCAAGTGATGCCTGTCCCAGCTCTGTCCAGGGCCTGTCTTTCAAGCAAAGTGGATGAAGCACACATCTGCTGAGCCCATGCTGTGAACAGGACAATGCACGGGGACTCGTGCCACAGGAAACTGAGTGGTGGGCTGGGGTGGGGGGACCCTGTCCCTGGGAGTGGGTCCGCAGAGGGTGCAGGAGCAGCTCAGGCCAAATCCTGCAGTCGTGCTCACTCCTTAGATGTGGGTGATATGCTCAATGTCAGAGTTCCTGGCCCCACCTGTGAACGGCAACCCCAGCAGGTCCCATATGGGATCCTCTCTGTGGAGTGGGCACTGAGGGGGTCTCTTTCCCACTTTGATGCTTTCCCGCCTTTCTCAGACTAGCCACAGAGGGAGTGTGTCCAGCAAGAAAGGCTGCTCTTCTCTTCGTCCAACTGTCACAGTCGGCAGCCAGTGGGGGTTGCGGACGTTGCAGTGCAGAGAGTGGCTGTGACTTCCTCTGTGGATCGTGCTCACTGGGCAGCTTCCCAAACCCACCTTCCCACTCACATTGGTCCCTCTGTTTTTCCACTGGAGGAAGTTGGTCTGAGTCTGAGATGATGGTATTTAGTGGCCAGAGTGGTAATAGCCTGTCATTTTGGTTCTCGCTTTTTAAAAGGGCCCGTTGCCATGGGCAGGTAGCCGTGTTGCTGGTGATGGTGGCGGGCCAAGGATCTCTGTCTCAGTAAACACATCTGTTGTGTAATGTCGACATGCTTGTCATCATGGAGGGATAGTACTAAAGGATGTTCCTGTGCTGGTGCAGAGTAACATAGTCCTGAATCTCAGGGAACCTATGCGTCTGACTTAACTCACTGTAGTTTGAGATGCAACATGGAAAGACCTGACCTTCTGGGCAGAGAAAGCTCTAGGAACTCACTTCATAAACCCTCCCTGCTAAACAGCCAGCTTCTGTCCTACCTAAACAATGGTTCACAGGAAGCTCAAAGTAGACAGAGGCTCGTTTCAGAGAAATGAGGGACATGTGGCAGAACCACAATGAATTCATAAGACCCCAGTGTAATTCACAGGAAACCTACCATTAAAAAAAAATTGTGCCCAACCTCCTGCTATGATCGCCGAACACAAATGGGTGCGTGCATACGGAAACACGGTGGAGAAAGCTGATGGTGCCCGGCTAACAAAAGATAAAGCGTCTGGGGTTTTATAGGCTTGAAGGTAAATAAGCGGCCATCTAGCACAGAGGCAACAAAACCCACATGGAAGAAGCACATCAGCCTGTGTGATCATGAGGTGTGGAAGGGAGCAGGTATCAAGTATCAAGGAACAAAAATCACATCGTTGTGAATGAGGGAGCATGCAGAGTGGGCACCCAAAGCCCATTTGTGAGCAATTGGACATCCCCTTAGAGAAGGGTCACGGGGAGGGGACAAGTCAGTCAGGATGCAGTGCAGCAATGATGAAACATGCAGCTTTCCTCTAGTTCTTCAGTGCTTCCTCCCTCTAACTATCATGATCACAATTCTACTTTACAAATCCAGCTAGACTGGAAGATGTACACTGGTACAGAGGGGAACTGAAAATACAGGGAATCCAGGACAGGTGAGAGTAGTGGAAGTGGCAGTACCGGGAGGGTTGAGGAGAGGTGGGGTAGAAAAGGAGGACCAATTACAAGGATCTACATATAACCGCCTATGTGGGGGAAGAGAGTCATTGGGCAGCGTAAGATAAGACATAGTAATAATAATTTATAAATTATCAAGGGTTTGTGAGGGAAGGGGAAGCAGGCAGGAAAGGGAATGAGAAGCTGATGTCAAGGGCGCAAGTAAAAAGCAAATGTTTTGAGAATGATGATGGCAGCAGGGGTACAAATGTGCTTGACACGATCTATGGATGGATGGATTCTGATAAGCATTGTACGAGCCCCTCAAAAAATGACTATTTTTTTAAGTGTCTGAAAGATTTACCACGATCTGAGACACAATAGGAGGTCTTTGGCACCTGCAGAAAACAGGTGAAGGATAGGATTTGACTGTAAATCCCATTGTAATGGAAAAGGAAGGCTGACTCAGAGGGCGGAACCAAGTGAAGAACACAGGAATAACTCCAGGAACAACACAGGGCTCAAGTCCTGAGCACCTCTGACAGCTGCTCGGTGGGAATAGGTGACTGGCCTGAGCTGAGCCCTGTGCTCACGGGGCAATATGAGGGTGGGGGGAGAAGTGGATAACTTGTCTGTGTAGTTCACATGTCTTCCGAACGAGAGACTGTCTGTGTCTGAGGGTCTCACCCAGGACCCTAAACGTCAAGCTGATGCTGAGACATGGTGGCCCTGGAGAGATGTGCTATGCCTGGGGAGGAATTGGAATTGCTGCCGGAGGGTAGACTGCCCTCGATCAGCAATAGAAATGATGGTTACACGCCTCTCATTCTATGACCTCGGCACAGCTTAACGGACGCGCCAACTTGCAAGACCTGTGGGCGTTCACCTTAAATGTGAATGGGGTCGTGGCCACTGAGAACTCCAGAGGGCAGTTCCACTCTGTCCTTCAGGGTCCCTGGGAGTCCGCCTCGACTCGATGACAGTGAACTTGGTTTTGTAGGCTCCCGGTCATACGGAGAGCGAGACCCTCTCCAAGACTCAGGAGAAAATCACCAGGTAGGACAAAGAAGGGAGCAAGCCATCAAGAGTGCAATCCAATATGTAAGTGAGCCAAGTGCCACCGTGGCCAAAGAGCAGCAGGAATGGTAATGGGAAAAGGGGAAAAGGAAGAGGGGAGAAGCCCAGTCCCTCTCCCTGCAGCACTCCCGACCGTTGGGCAGACTTGAGAGATGGTAACTGCCCACATGGGTGAACTTCACACACCTGGATCCCAGGCTCCCTATGCACCCAACTTATATTTTAGCAGGTGGGGCTCCTGGGCAAACAGCCCAGGCACCTCAGATCTGAGCCACTTCAGCTAACCAGAGTCCTGGCAGGTTAGCCCCTTACAGTACAGCATCCACCTGGCAGCAAAGAATGGTACCCAGGAGTCAAAAACCCTCCGCACGAAAAGTTCAAACTGCTGTGCCGCTTGCTGAAATACGAGTCGAGTCCTCTGCCAATATCCAGGCAGGCGTGTACCCCTGGGCTGAGCCCGCTCTGTTGACAAGAGCTCTGTTTGGTGAGCTCCCTGCAGCGTTGCTTCCCTCTGCCCCTGTGGCAGTGAGTGCACAAGCGCCCCCAAGTCAAAACCTGGAAGTGCAAAAGGCACAAGCAACTGCTGCACGGCCTGCCTGAAGCCCCAGTTAAACTGAGCTCTCCACCATCAGCTGTCCTCAAACCCCATCTCCGAGTCAGCACCCTGATGAGTCCACTCCAAGCCATCCAGGGCAACAGCTTGCCCCCTGAAAAGGCTCTTGCCCCTCTCATACAGCTGGGCCACCTGGGAAGGGGTGAGATACAGGCCCCTCTCCTCCATCCCCACCTTGGAGATTATCGTCATCTGTAAAGAGTTAACCCCACTCCCTCCCACCTGAGCCACCTGAGGTCTATTCCTTTAAGAGACCCTGCTACAATTAACTTCGGTCTACTAGAATGCTGGTCTCTTAGCTATCTCAGCCACCCATTGCCTTAAACCCTTCGCCTAAAGCACACATCACCACTACCCCCCATTCTAAACACCCCAAAAGGCAGACTCACTCACTTCTCAAGCACTGCCTCAACAGACCTCTATCTCAATTTTGATCTCTCAATGTACATAAGGAGATTACCCCCCACCCCCAAAATACAGAATGTTTTCGAAGCTAGGTATTTCAATTTTTTTTTTTTTTTTTTTAGCAAAACAACCTGGTCACCTTCAAAACACTCTCCATTACATTTCCTGCATTTGTCAAATCTGTCATTCTATCTTGGAAACATTTTTCAAACTCATCTGTTTGGATGGCTGACAACACCTCTCGTGTTCTTTTCTTCACCTCTTCTGTCATCAAATCGGTGTCCTTTCATGTCCCTCTTCATTTGAGGAAACAAAAAGAAGCTGCATGGAGCAAGGTCAGGCGAATAAGGTACTTGAGAGTCATGGTGTTTTTTCCAAGAGTCATGCTGTGTTTTGCCAAAAATTGACATATCAAGATGGCTGCGGGAGCAGGTGTATTGTTATAGTGGCAAATACAATCCCCAGTATTTCACAAATTGGGCCTTTTTGGTCACACACTGTTATGCAATCTTTTCCAAACTGCTAAATACAAAACTTGATTAACAATCTGAGCAAATTCCAAATGCACTACAAGTTGATGTTTTCATCCATTTGGGAAGGTGATTGATGTCCAGAACAAGATTTGTCATCAATCTTTTTTGGAACAATAACACCATTTGTACACATGAGTTTTTCCCCCATAGTGTTGTCCTTGTAAACTGTGTTGAACATTACAGCAGTTTCTGCAGCATTTTTCCCAAGCAGGGAACATAATTTCACAGTGGCACAGTGTTCTCTTAAATTGACAATCACAAAAGATGAGGTTTGAGTGAAACTGCTTTTTCAAAAAAAATTCACTGAGACCAGAGAGCACTTTCCCAGGTGACACCACTGGATGCACTAACTAACTCAGAGTGAGTTGTTTGATGTTTGCCTAGCAGGAAAAAATGTGTACTCTGAAAGCTCCACTCTAGTGCAATTCTGTTTATTTGGGGAGCCCCAAATTAGTAACACCTTGCCTCTTAGCTAACACATCTCATTTAGGTAGGTCACCTTAGACTACCTCAGACTGCTCGGATCTATAACTTGTTCCTGAGACAGCTCAACATCCCCCTCCCACCCCCTCCATTACCCGAATCAAAAATGCCCATCCCTGCTACCCACTCTCCATTCCTTCTCAGAGATGCCAGACTCTTGTAATATGTGAGCCCCACCCCATTCATACCCACTCAGCTGAGGACTAATTTGAGAATTTTTCCCGTATTCTCCCATTCCTCTCAACTCCTTCACTTTCAGGATTCTTCAGAACATAAAACAAATTCCAGTTACCCCAAGTACCTGAACAAGGTGAACCACTGACCCCCAAACACTGACCATAACTGCTCAACTGTTTCTCACCTTATGTGCTTCTAGCACAGGTCCTGAATCCACCCAAGTCCTCCCCACTTTTCTCTTGGAAATACACTTCTCTCTAGCCCATATCAACAACAAAGTCCCTCGGTAAAGCTTAGTATCCAGGCAGACACTAACAGCTCTCTCTTTATTTGTTTTATTTTATATTTTCTTTTTTTTCTTTTTTATTGGGGGGGGTCATCACTGCCCTCTGGTGGTGGGAGTAGAAGGCCCAGCCTTTGCTCCTGTGGAGCCGCTGCTGGAATTGAACCTCCATCCCAGTGGGCCGTAGTCCCGCGCACAACCACTATGCCACCGGGGCTCAGCCCCTATTTTATATTTTCTTTCTTTCATTTTTAAGCTTATATTAAAAAAAATTTAATCTTTTACTTTCTGTTTCTTTTCTCTTAAGGAATCCTTCTGACATATATTTTGAGCTACAGTCTGCAAGGGTGGCAGTTCAAAGCCACCAGCCAATCCTTAGGAGAAAGATGAGGCTTTCTATTCCCATAAATAGCTATGTCTCAGAGGCTCAAAGGAGACAGTTCTACCCTGCTCTATGAGTTGGCATCGAATTGATGGCAGTGAATTTAATTTTCTTCTCTCCAATCCTTCTTTTCCCTTCCCTTCTACGTAAAAACAAAAGCTCACCCAGCTACCACAAGTCCTTTTAAAACATTAGTATCCTTTCCTTCATCCTTGAAAAATAAGGGAACTTTGTTATCTCTCCCTGTTTCTTTTCTTGTATTCCACCAATTAGCACTACCGGACTCCATTTTCTTCTCCTATTTCTCCTTACTCTTACTCTAATACTTTTCCTTCCATATTCTGATCTCTTCCCTAGCCCTTACTCTACTGCTCTCCTCCCACCTACTGTATCCGAAGCATCCACCATTCCTCCAATACAGCAAGCAACAGACCTAACTATTCCTACAAACAAAAAAATAGCTACATCATGGTGTCAAGGAAGCAACATAAATGTTGGTACACACACACACACACACGCACAAGAGAAATACACACAAATAAGTGAACAACACCCAGACCCCCCAAAACATGGCTGAAATCAAACAGAATATGGAACTACCAGAAAAAGAATTCAGAAGAATGATTACACATGTGCAACAGATCAAAAAAAAGTCTAAGAGAAAAATGGAAATAATACAAAAGCTAGAAACCTGACTATAAACCTTAGAAGGAAAACTGCATACAGAAACACAGAAGTCAGACATGACAATATCAGAATTATCCAACACTGTAGAACAGAGAGACAGAATCGAAGACATAGAAACCTGGATTAGTGATCTTGAAGACGAGTCTTAGACTCAAGTCTAAGAGAATAAGCAACAACAATAACAAAAAGATAAGGAGACCAAAGAAAGCATACCAACAACGTGGGACCACCAAGAGGAACAACCTACAACTTACAGGAACTCCAAAAGAGGAAGAAACAAACAAAGAAAACAAAGCAAACATCCAAGAACTCCTTAAAGAAAACATTCCTCATTGCATAAAGGAGGCAAGATAGCTCTCCATGAAATTGAAAGAACTCCAAGCAAGAAGGGACCCAAAAGAAAAATCCCTTAATATATTTTAGTCACTTCAAGGACAAGGAAAAGAATCCTGAGAGCAGCTTGAGAAAAAAGTAACAATCACATACAAAGGGGCAGTAGTTAGAATAAGCCCAGATTTTCTAACAGAAACCATATGGGTAAGAAGACAATGGGGCAACATATATAAAGTCTTAGAAGGAAAAACTGTCAAACCTAGAATCTTGTACCTAGAAAAATGATCCTGCAGATATGACAAAGAAATAAAAGTATTTCCAGACAAAGAGACATTAAGGGAATTTGCAAAACTGAGACATAACTATAAAAACTACTATTTGAAGTACTATGGCCAAAAAATCAAGAGCAACACACAAACCTAAGACCAACATATAAGACAATTCCTCACAAAAACCACCTACTTAAAGCAATATCCAAAACAATGCAAAAATAGAGGGAAAACATGGAAGAACTAATCCCACCCCCCCACACACACACATGCAAAGACAAATCAAAATGAAAGTAACAAATTCATACATATCAATATTCTCAATGAATGGTAATGGGCTAAATGTATCACTAAAGAGACAGCAAATAACAGAATCGATAAGAAACGAGACCCATCAATATGCTGCTGACAAGAAACAAAGCAAAAAATAGACTAAAAATCAAAGGCTGGCTAAAAGCAAATGGCAACAAAAACAACAACAAAAGTGGAGGTGACAATACTATAAGGTGATACAGTTTCTGCCAGTTTCCCTCGAAGTGCTAAAGAGGAAGTGAGCCACCATTACATATATTACATATATAATATAGTATATGTATATACTGTATAATATTAGAGAGGCAGAAAAACTGAAAAGTAACACAAGTACAAAACTTTGGAAATCATAGTGAAAAAAAATGAGTCAATTCTGCTCCAGTGTGGTGTACAATGAAAAAAAAAAAAGTAAACTGAAAGAGAATGATGGTGGGGAATGGGGTGTGGTGCAGATAGAGAACTAATAAGGATGAGTACAAAAATGAAGAAGATGTTCTAAAAGTGATTGTGGTGATGACTGTACAACTTGTCTTGATGTGACCAAATTATTGAATTGTATTATGTGTGAGTTATATGCCAATAAAACTGTTGGGGAAATGAGAATGAGGCCAGGATTAACAAAGTACTGCTGATTCTCAGGACTGAACAGAAAAAAATAACTTTTGCCAGTATTAGGCAAGATAAACAAATTATTCCTACCCTAAAGGCTTTTGGTTCACACTGCAAAACCAGAGGGCAGGGATCATGTTCTTAGATAGCTTTTGTAGCTTGCTTAATACCTGGTCGAGTGTTCTGTACATAGTAAGCATATAATATCAAGTGAATGGAAGCTGAAAATATACTCTGTGTAGAAGATACATAATTTTATGTTTTCATCCCATGTATGTGAGTATTTGGCTAATGGTCATGAAATCATTATTAAGGGCATACAGCATTAAAAATAAGAAAAAATTAAGAAAAAAGAGAAGAGGAAGTGTGTGGTTATGCTGTGTGGAAGTTTAGACTGTTACACACTATGTGGTCACCTTCCCCACTCAAGTCTCCTTCCGCTCTCATGTGGGTTCTAGGTGTCACTGGTAGAGGTAAATCAGCTATCCTGCCAATTACGATTAAAACTCTTGACTCATAAAAGGCATGAACATAATAAAAGTTTTGTCTTTTACAGCTATGTTTTAGCAGGTTTCTCCGAAAGCATCAAATAGATCAGGGACCACTACTCTGCAGGGAAATTGAGTTCCCTGATCTTCCTGCATTCAAATCTCAGCTCCAGGACTGACTGGTTTTTACTCATCCACAAAAAGAGGGCCGGTGTAAAAGGGATCTAGTCTCTATGACAGGCATTTGGCAAGGGCTCAGTGTGCTTGAACCAGGGTTACTACCCTCACTGTCCGGGCTCCCTGCGTGGTTGGAGAATTCCTCACAGGTGTGGCTATTTGGTGTCCGTTCAGTTCCAACTCAGGACAATGCTACATACAACAGAACCAAACACTGCCATCAGTCCTGTGCCTTCTTCCTAATTGCTTTCTTTGAGTCCACTGTTGAGCCGCTGTGTCCTTTCATCTTTTTTGGTGACCCTCTACTTTAAGAAGTATTATGGCCTTCCAGGGACTGGTTCTTCCTAATCACATAGCTACAGTACATAAGATGAAGTCTTATCATCTTCTCTCTCTCTCTCTCTCTCTTTTATAAATCATCTTATTGGGGGCTCATATAACTCCCATCAAGATCAATACATAGCATCAATTGTATGCATACCTGTTGCCATCATCACCCCCGAAACATCCTCCCTCCACTTAGGCTCCCAGTACCAACTCCCCATATTTTCTCTCCCTCCACACTCCCCCTCCCCCATGACCCCTTAATAATTCTTCTAAGGAGCATTCTAGTTATACCTTTTCCAGGACAGATTTGTTCATTCCATGGTATATGAGAGGCCTTCCAAAATATCAAAGAAGAGCAGAACTGATAACTAATAGAGTTTTTCCATGAACGTTTTGAAGCCCTCTCATATTCAGTGTTTTCTGCCAACATTATCATTCAAATGCATCCATTCTTCTTCAATTCCCTTATCCGTCATTCAGTTTTTGCATTCATTTGACAAATTTAACATACCATGGCTTGGGGAAGGCACACTTGCTTTTTAAAGGTCTATTTGCAATAGATTTGTCCAATTAAATGTGCCTTTTGATTTCTTCTTTTTTGTGTGTGTTTTGATTTCTTCTTTTTTGTGTGTGTTTTGACTCTTTGACTGCTGCTTCCATGGGTATTGATTATAGATACAAGTAAAATGAAATTATTGACAAATTCAACCTTTTCTGTTGAATTTTGAGTATTTTTATTAGTCTCATTTGGAGTATTTTTTGCTTTCTTTATGTTGAAGTATAATTAATACTAAAATATTGGTTATCAGTAAGTGCTTCAAATCCTTCTTCATTTTCAGCAAGCAGGGTGTCGTCTGTACATCACAAGTTGTTAATAAGCTTTCCTCCAATCTGGTGCTGTCCTCTTCACAGAGTTCAGCTTCTCAGATCATTTGCTTAGCATACAGAATGAATAAGAATAATGAGAGGATAAAAACCCTGGTACACACGTTTCCTTATTTAAAACTATGCAGTGTCTCCTGGTCCTGTCATAACGACTTATTCTATGTACAGGTTCTGCGTGAGCCCAAATAAGAGTTTTAGAATTCCCATTCTTCAACAATGTTATCCTCCACACAATTGAATGCCTTTGTACAATTAAAGAGTCACAGGTAAACAAACATCTTTCTGGTATTCTCTACTTTCAGTCAAGATCCATCCGACATCAGCATTGACATCTGGTTGTAATTGTTTTTGTATTATCTTCAGTAATGTTTTAACTGTGATATCCATGATATTATTCAATAGTGTCCATATGCTATTGGGGCATCTTTTTTTTTAATAGGCACAAATACAGATTTTTCCAGTCAATTGGAAGATGTGTGGCACCTCCAGTGCTGACACAATTTGTTGAAACATTTCAGTTGGTATTCTGTCAATTCCTGGAGTCTTGTTTTTTACTAAGACCCCTAGTACAGCTTGGATTTTTTTTCCCCTTTAATATCATCTGTTCCTGATATATGACACGCAGAAGACTCACTTAATTTCCACTGTTCCTACCTCCATGACTTTGAGCAATGAAATGTCCATGTGCAGGGGTGCTTGGACTATGTACTGAGCCTGGTATCTACTTCTTGTCTACTAGCTACTCGCCACTCAACTGTGAGTTCCTTGGACACTGGCATGAACTGTCAAACAAGGCAAGACGTCAGGGTGGATGACTGAGCAGGGCAGCCTGACCTCTTATGTGAGAGATACAGTTCCCACAGGAAAGCGCCTAAGGAAGTGATCACCACCCCACAGGAAAGAGGTCTAAGGACGTGATCACTGTCCTAGCCACACTGTTGGGTTCTCTCACCCTATCCACTGACTGGCAGGCAATGGCATGCCCTGTCATATAGAGGATGGCTTTTTTGGGGATCCTGGACCCTCCTGTCTATCTCCCCTTGAGAATTCTTCCCTTACCACTCAGGACTGGCTTATTCTCGTGTATCTCTCTCCCCACCCAGCTATGAGGTTTGCACAGGAAGAACCTACATCAAACTGGCCCCTACCCCATGCAGAGTACAGAGGCTGGCACGGAACAAACCTCAAAAGAGCCTCAACCTTTACACTCACTGTTCCTCTGCCTGGAAAATTCCAGATATGTGGCCATCTCCTCCTTCTCATCTTCTACTGACTACAGCAGTCCCTCTCCTGTGGAGGGTGCTTTCAAAGTGAGTGTCTCTAGCTGGCATATCCCAGGTGTGTTGGTTCCCCGACAAGGATGTCAGCCCCATGGGACAGGGACCTAGACTGTCCCATCCCTGAATCTCCAGGCACTGACCCCACCCTCAAGGAGCAGCAGCAGCAGCATGCCCAGACCGGTATAACCTGGCAGGTAAACAGAGTGTCTGCTGCAGCACTGACCAGCGAGCAAAAAGCAGCAGGGAAGACTGAGGACCACGTGCTAGTTTTAAGTGGAAAGCAAGCTGTAAAAAGATGTATGGCCCCCCCAATAAAATGATTCATTAAAAAAAAAGAGGGGGGGGAGGGGAAAAGGGAGGTCTTTTTTGTTTTTGTTTTTTTTTAAAGAGGAGCTTGTACCAAGAGCTCAAGTGGAAAATGTTGGGAAATGTATGTGGAAACATGTGTGCAGATGTGCTTGATACAAATGACGTACTGAATGTTGTAGTAGCTGTAAGAGCCCCCAATAAAATTAAAAAATATGTTTTAAAAATGTATGGTATCATATACACACCAGAGTGTTGTACAATATGCTCAGAATGGTGCCAAAAAAGGAGGGGTTCTAAGACCATTGATTTACATTGAAGTAAAATATCCTGGAAGTGCACTCAGGAAACTAATTAGAATCAACAGCACGAGGGGGCAAGGAGAAGCAGGGTAACTGGAAAACAGAGAGGACAGTACTTCTCAATGTGTTTGAGAATACCTAATAAGAAATATACTTGGAAAATAAAAGAAATATACTTGGAAAAGAAGAAAATTGTATTAAGGACCTGGGTTAATGTTCAAGAAGACTGTTGGTTAAAATTAATATTCAAACTGTGTTTCTCATTTGTAAATATTAAAAATACCTGTAGAAGGGATACAAAAATAAAACAAATAGATGAATGCATGAATGTGTTTCTTTTGGTCCCCAAAGCATCCCGGGCTGGAAGGGACCAGGAGTCCCTTGGTGTATATGAGCCATTGGGGCAGGTCCAGAAAGGTCACGATGTGAGCCAGGCTCCCCTCCATGCAGAGACACCTCCAGGCCCCATCCTCATGTGCCCCAGCAGCTCTGGTCTCTCCACGGGTTCTGACCCACTGAAGTCCCTCCCTCCCAGGTACCCTCGCTGCATCACAGGATCACACTGGGTTCGGCCCCCTATCTGTGTGCCTCAGCTTCCACCTCTGGAAAGGGGGGTTCAGTGCTAGTGCCTGATATTGCGAAGGGATCCTGTGAAACGCCCACAAATACTAAGTCAATGTGGCTACAGTTTTCTCTTTAGCTTGGGTGGAAGGAGGGGGAGAGACAGTGGATAATAAAGTCCACCCCTCCTGGGCACAAGGACAAGCGGAAGTGGCAGAGATGGACTTCCGCCTATGGGTAGGCCCTCTGGTCAGGTGAGCAGGTACTTACCCAGGAAGATGAGCAGCACGCCCACACCAATCTGGAGAACCAGGGAGATGGAGATCAGGACTACGAGGGGCACGAAGAAGGCGAAGTTGGGGCCCTGCTCAATGACGGCCTTGAGCTGGGAGGCGTTGGCCATCAGCAGGGCAATGTCCAGCATGCTCTCGGCTGCGCTCTTCTTGTTGGCATAGTGGTTCACGTTGATGGGCCGGGTTCTCCAGCCCAAACGAGGTGGCTGTGGAAGGAGGCACCATCAGTCACATGGAGTGAAACGGGGTGCCTAAGTCCCATCTCCCAAACCCTTCCTTCCCACCTGTCACAGGCTGAAAGGGCCTGGGCAGTCCCTCAGTTTCCTCTCTGTGGACTGGCCCTGCCTGCAGCCCCTCTGTACAGTCTAGTCCACAGGGAGGAAGGCGTGTGCAGAGGAGGCTGGATTCCGGATCCCCGTACACATCCCCAGGCATGACTACTGAGCCTCCCTAGGTGGAGGCCCTGTACCTCTGGACTGTGTGGCTGAAGACAAGCTGCTGATCTGTGCCACAGCACCACCCTCTGCCAAAAGCCCACCCACATCCCTGGGTGACCCCGAGGGAGCACTCAGAACCCACCTGGCACCCGGGAGTTGCTCAATTAATGCAGTGGCATAACATCCTTCAACTGAGCTCTTTCTTAAGTTTTAGGTGAATGAAATACGACATCTCCCTGCCCTGCACCTCAAAGTCCTGCATCCATCTCCAGTCTATCCTAATGCTGGCTGCATCACCCCTCCTTTCTAGGGTCCCCACCAGAGGGGCTCACCTCTTAGGCCCAACTGACTTACTGAGAACAGCCCGCTTCAGGCTGTCCCTGGTCCACCCCTCCCAAATCACCTAGAACAAATGTGCCTCTCTCAGACGCCCTGCCCCACCCTCTGTCGACAATGCTCCCAGGCCAGCGGTTCTCAACCTTCCTTATGCCACAGCCCTCTCAGACAGTTCCTCATGTTGTGATGACACACCCACAAACACACACACACACACACACCCAGCATAAAATTATTTTCGTTGCTACTTCATACCTGTCATTTTGCTACGAGGATGAATCGGGCAACCTCTGTGAAAGGGTCTTTCGACCTCCACAGGGCTCTCAACCCACAGGTTGGAAACCGCTGTGTCAGGTCCTCAGAAGGGGGCCACTGCCTCCAAGCCAGGTAGAAGCTGAGGACTGGGCGACGACGATGCTGAGTACCCCCGGGCTGCTCTGGAGGTCTTTGTTTGAGACTAATGAAAGCTGCACGAGGCCTCTGAATGGAAGGCCAGGGGCGCCAGCAACCTAGGCCCAAGGAGGCGGGTTAGGCTGGAAGAAGAATGACCGAGAATGGATGCAGGGTTTCATTCACACAGCTCAGCAGACAAGCATAGTAGTTACCAACTGCCTCCGCTTCCAGTCAACTTGAAATATCTCCCCCCCAAAAAAAAATTATTTTTAAATACACCTGGGAAAGCACAAGACAGTGATCAGAGCTAACAGAAGGGGGAGGGGCTTGCTTTGTGGTAAGTACTTAAATTTTTTTAACAAAAGTGTGCAGGAAGATAGGCTCTTAGGGACATAGGCAGGTTCTGCGACAGAACTAACTTCTCTGCTTCTTCTTTTTGGGGGGGTGGGGGGTGGGCATCACTGCCCTCAGGTGGTGGGAGTAGGAGGCCCAGCCTTTGCTCCATGGAGCTGGAATCGAACCTCCATCCCAGTGGGCCGCAGTCCCGCGCACCACCACTACACCACCGGGGCTCAGCCCCAGCTTCTGTGCTTTGTATCTAGGCAGTGAATTCATAGGCTTTAAATTCCAAAGACGTGGCGCCCAGAGGGAAAGCCACCTCCTCCACTAACCGCCTGCCCTGACCCCCAGGTATCACCGCCGCAGAAGCATCCCTGTGCTGCCCCTTTCCTGCTCGCTGTGTCCGTGCTCTGGCCAGGTCAGCACCTCTGGGAGCTGCCCCAGAGAGCCTGCAAGGGGCGAGGTGTCCACAGCGGATGTGCCTAGGCCCTGCCAACAGCTCACCAGTTGTCCTTGCTCTTCTCGTGCAAAGTCACCCCAGATGTCAGAAGGCCATGAGCTGCAGTGTGCGGGCTTTTAATTCCGTAAAGTTTGCCGGAGAACCCCTCTGATGCTGCCCCACCCTCAGGCGGTGCCCTGCCCAGTTCTATCCTTGCAGCATCTTCCAGAGGAGCAGGGCCCTGTTTCCTTCTCTGGAAAAGAAAAGCCAAGGCCCCCACTGCCGCCACTGCAGCCTGCATCTGTCAGGGCTAGATGGAAGCTTCCACCGCTTCGGTAAGCTTGCCTTCTCCTCTTCCCCTGGCTCTGCCACACCGCCCCAGTGAGCCGTGCTGCAGTGTTCCCATCTGTGAAGGTATCAGGAATGCTGCAGGGACTTATGCTCTTGGTGGTGCTGAAGCACTCTCGGGTGGGCCTGGCTGAGGCTATGCTGATAGGACTGAGAGGCTACCCGGCCTTGTTACCCTGGCTCTTGCCTTTTTGAAGACTCTCCTTTGTAAGCAAGCCAAACTTACTACTGACTAATGTCATTAATTCATAATTATTATATTTAATTGATACACTCAAGAACAAGGGTTGTCAGGGTCTGGGTCCTGACCCTTGGCGTGGGGCACTTCATCTGTCCTTCACAGGGGCTTACTGCATGCCAAGATCTGCCCTAGATCTCAGGTATTACCTCATCTGCCCCAGAGCAACTGCCCACAGGGCTTCTATGACTGTTATGCCAGTCTCCCAGGCACACACATGGTGGCTCTAGGGATGGGGGAATGGCAAGAACATCTCTCTAGGATCACCTAGAAAGTGTCCTGTACATCCAGGGAGCTATCCCCACCAGGACAGGAGAGAGGAAATCATCTAGCAGCAGGGAAGACTTACATCCACCTTTTTCACAGGAAGCCCCAGCAGGCAGAAAGAGCTCACAAAGAGCAGAAAGTCCTGCTTTGGCTGGGTTTCCCTTGCAGCTGGATGGTGCACGCCTATGGGCTTACTACTCTCCAAGAGTGACCTCTTAATGCTTTCGTGGCTGGGCTTGGGTTGTCTTTTAGAACATAGCCAAGACATGGCCAGCCTCAGTACCTGCCAGAAAGCAGAATCCAGGGAAAGTCAGTGGATATGCAGGAGACAGGGTCAGAGTGTCCCCAAGGATCCAGGGAGAGGAGGTGGCTCAGCGTGACTGAACAACCATCAGATGACTCCTGCACCATTACCCTGTGGGGCCAGGAGCAGGACAGTGAGGCGGCAGCCAAAAGGGCCACGCCAGTCTTGTCATGGCCACCTCTCATCAAAGAGATTAGTGCTTCCAGAAAAGTTCCCTATAGAGGCCAGGGTATCCTTAGAGGACACAACATGCTTATTTCACCAATAAGATAAATTACTACTCATTTATCATCAGGGAAAAAACGAATTGAAGCAATACGCCAGGCCTACGGGCACGCCCGCTGGATGGCACTAGGAACACGGGGTCTGTAGGGTCCATTTGCTGTGGCCGCACCATGTGATGGGCTCAGATGAGGGGCTTACGAGGTGACTGGCTCAGCCTTCCCCAGCCTTCCCCAGGCAGCGCAGGTTTGTGCTCTATTTTGCAGAAGAGGAAACAGAGGCTCAGAGAGGCTTTATACGAGCCTAAAGTCACGCCGCTGGGGTTTCCTCAGAGCAGCAGAGGCTGAGGCTCCCTGCGCACCCACCGTAGGCAGGTGGTATGTAGGAGCTGGGGTTCCAGTGGGAGCGGTCCTGACAGGGTTTCTACTGTCAAAGAGACAGGTGGGAAGACCTAGAGCATGTCTTCAAGGAACTAGGGATGACTGGGGAGGGGGGTGGGCGCAGGGGGGTGGTGCGGAGAATTCCTCCCCAACACCTGCACTTCCTTGCCTTGTGACTTCAGAGCAAGACTGGCATTCATAGGACATACGCTGGAGAATGCGTCCCCACCCAAACAACTTCCAGACACTGGGCCCTGGCCACCCTCAACAGATTCGATCCAAGCGTCCCCTGCTCAGGTTTAACCACATAATCATACTGCTCGGTGTCCCCTACATGAAAAACAAAACCAAACCAGCGAACCTCTCTATTTCGATGAAAAGCTTCCTTTAAAAAAAAATACTTAAGATAATAACAACAATAAAACTCCTATCGTGACACTATTGAGGCTGTGTGCCAGGCCCTGATGCAAGCACTTAAATCCTCATGCCAACCCTCCAGGAAGGCACTATCTCCTTCATCCCTCCCCAACCCCGCTCCCCCCCCCCCACCCACACACACTTTACAAGAGGGCAGAGAGAGGATGATGATGCACCTGGAAAGCAAGGTGGGGGAGTCCCGAGGCCGCAATAGGGAGCAGGAAGGCTGGCAAACAGGCTCCCACGGAATATGAACCCCAGGCTGCACAAGCAGCATGTTCTTGGGGGCTGCCAACCCCTCCAGGAAGCTTCCCCGCGGGACCTGAGTGTCCGCGCTCCACTGCCCAAATAGAGCCTCATCCCTCCCTTGCTTACAGCACTGACATGGTCCTCGTGAACCAGGAGACCTGTAGTCTAGCCTCGAGGCCTCTCCTACTCAACCTGACTTTCTCCCCACCGCCCACAATGCCCACATTTACACACACACACACACACACACACACACACACCATACTCAGTGCTGAAGGTGCTCCAACGGTCCAGCCTCTAGCCCAGGGGTGCTCAATACGTCAATTGCAAATGTAGGTGGATAGATCGCATAGCATTAAAGAAATAGATGTAAGTCTTTCATCAATCCCATCACGTAACTGATATATAGCGCAGCCAATTAGGTGCACTCTTAGGTGTCAAACACATGCGCCAACAACTCCGTTAAGTGCAGCAAAACTGACAGGCTAAGTTATCACCAATTTTTAGACCTTGGGTTTTTTTCCTCTTAAACTTAAAGGTATTAAAATGAATGGGAGAGCTGGACCAAGTAAGACTGTATCACCAAGTAAAAACGTATAACCTTCATATGGAATGAGATTTTGACATTCAGCTGAGGTCCAGAGTGCACAAACAGTTCTGGAACTTACTGGCAGAGGGAAAGACCCAAACATGAGAAAATGTGCTACCTCCTTGACTGCATTTTTCAATTCTACTTATTTATGTGAGTCAGCCTTCTCCCACACAAAGATCATCAAGTCCTAGTACCGTTCTACCATGACTGAATAACATTCGGAAGTGTGCTTGAGGCTGGCTGTCAGCAGCTACTGTCCGGACTATGCATCCCCGGCTCATTCCATTCAGTGCAAGTCATCAGAGTCAACTCAGGTCATGAAAAAAATGTGCATAGTTTGTATTGTGTTGTGGTGTGCAATAGGGACTCATGCAGTTATGCAAGGTACGTAACCATACGGTGTACATATAAAGAAATCTCAGTGCATTTATGAATAAATGTAATAAATAAATATACGCTTTATATTTCTATAGTTGGTAGAAATCATTTTGACTTGATCATTTTATAAGTAGCTCGCATGCTGAAAAGGTGTGAGCACCCCTGCTCTAGCCCTTTGCTTTCCCATGCATCTCAGAAGGTCAGAAGCCTCTCTTCAGAGCATAGCAATCTCGTCTACCACTTCCCAGGGGAAGCTTCCCTGACCCCTACAGACCCTTCCTCCTCAGCCTGATCCTGGGAACTCAGCATGTCTTGCTTTGGAGTCTCGTCTCGCATCCTTGTTGGGAGTAGCTTCATTTCTCCGATGAAACTCTGGGGCCAGAGCCTGGCTCCCTCACCTCTGATGTCCAGAGTCAAGGGGGTGACCCCAGAACAAAGCCTGCCTAACTTCTTAGCGGAGAACTAACAGGCTGGAGCCTTGAGCTGGCCAGTCCTGAAAGCGAGGCCATCCTTAAGGCTGTGCAGTGAGTGGGTAGGTAGGCTGAGTCGGCTTCAAAACCGCTACCACCTGTTTGCCAGCAGACAGAACAGAGATCTTTTGTTTGCTCCATTTAAACTACAAACAGAAAGCTCAGAGAGGTGAATTAGCTTCCCCAAGGTCACACAGCCAAGAGATAGCCCGCAACATGTCCTCAAATTGTAACCACAGTGGGGTGGACCAGCCCCAAGAGGGCCGAATATGCCAGGGGTGGCATGTGCCCTGGGGGTCACTTGAAAGGGGTGCAACTGAGTGGCTTTTATTAATCAGGCCTTTCACTCACCAGCTATGAGAGATCAGTAAATTAACCCTTTTAAGATCAAATTGTTTTCAGCGTTGTATTTTTTTTTTTTTTTGCTGAAACTATGGGTTTTTGATGATGGAGGGCATTTGGAATGAAATGAGACCCTTTTTTTCTTTTTAGGTAATATGGATTTGACACTATTGGTAGCATCAAATATGTAACTCTTGAGGAGCTTCTGGGGCTGGGACTGGCGGGATGAGGCCCATCGAATCGTGCAGACTCACAGTCAGACAGGCCCTCACCAAATGGCAGCGTGCACTGAAAATGGGAAACCAGTTTCCCACTTAACCCAAGAGGCAGCAAATGTAGGCGGGCACCTTGTGTCCCATGGGCCACGAAAGGGTTAAAATGAATATTTTTCACATTGGGGGAGCCTGCACTGCTCCAGACACAATACATAATCCCACTCTACTGAATATGGAACGAGAAGAAACTGAAAGATGACCTTAAGCACATCATAGACTGCTTTCCATCAGTGAAAGCATGGAAGGCGCTGTTCTAATTTTTCTGTGGTGTCACAATGTATTAAGTAAAAGATGAAGGAACTTAACTTGCATTTCTGAGCTAAAAATGTTTGATCTGGTAAAATGATCTAAAAGGCAACGTCAGA
>PVJH01033005.1:7560-22147 GCA_004026705.1 Nesogale talazaci
CTCTACCTTGCAAATCCAGATGGACTGGAGAAGTCACACTGGCATAGAGGGGAGCAGGAGATATGGGGAAACCAGGATGGATGGGCCCCTTCGGGCCAATGGTTAGATTGGAGATACTGGAAGGGTGGAGGGAAGGGGGGGTAGAGAGACGGAACCAACAGCAAGGATATATACACAAGCTCTTATTTGAAGGACGGGCTCAGTGTATGATATGACAAAACAATAACAATGTATAAACTATTGAGGGTTGGAGGGGAGGAGAGACCAGGGGAAGAGGGGAAAGAATGGATAAGCCAATACTAGGGGCTAAAGGGAAAAAGGTGGACGATTGGAGAACAATAATAGAAGTGGACATGTGAGGGTGCTTGACGAGTATGCTTATTTATGTATTGTGAAAAACGATGTATGAGCCTCTAATAAAATAATTGAAAAAAAAAGTTATGAGTAGGGGCTGAGCCCCGGTGGTTTAGTGGTTGTGCGAGGGACTGTGGCCTCCTGGGCTGGCGGTTCAAATCCAGCAGCAGCTCTCCAGGAGCAAGGCTGGCCCTCCAACTCTCACCAGAGGGCAGTGATGCCAAAAAAAAAGTTATAAGTAGATAAGTGTTAATATATAATTTGTCAAGGTAAAAATACTGTGATCTCTTTTCCTAGTGTTGCCTTTTTAAAGGAAAAACATTGCTATCAGACCACATTTTCCTGCTTGTTTACCTTGCTAATTCCCGAAAATTCTACATCATCTCCTTGAAAAATTGCTTTAGAACAGATGAGACGGACCCTTGGAAAATACAACAGATATAATATCTCTCTCTATATATATCAGTAACTTCTCTCAGTTACTGATATGAAGAATATCTCTTCCCACACATATCTATGCTTCACATTTTGGATAATAAGGCAAACAGAAATGGTTACTAAATATCTTATTCAAATTAACTCTTATCTGTGTGTGAACGTGGAAGTATCCATGCAATTTGCAAACTGCTGCCCAAGCCTGAGTTTTTAATAGCTGTGTTTGATGATCTTGGCACTCTCGATCATTTTGTCTTTGAAATTACTGAATTCCATGATTCACACTCTGAGTTTATTTATCAGGAGTGTGAACATTATAAATTATTCAGGATGTTAAAAATTAATAGCTGACTTTAGTTGGGAGAAAATTTTAAATTAGGTATAACTAATAAGTATAATTCTCATACATTTATTATTATTCTGTGAATAGAAGTTCTCTTTTCCAGACATGATGAAAGTAGCAGGGTAGAAATGTGTATGTGTATGTTTTACTGTAAATTTGCCCATGAGAAGGTGACAATCAGTGGGGTTCTTTGTGTACAGGAAGCTAATGACAAACTAGTTCATAAAATGCAGTGAACTTATTGTCTCAAATAGCCAGAAGTTCAGGGAGTGGGTAGGTGAAAGGAAGCAAGAGTCTGAATTAAGAGTCTCAAATAATATCACCATGAACTTGCTTATCTCCTTTTATTTTTCTCACTTCTTCCATGACGGCTACATTTCCATGCAGGCCATCCTGAGTATGATAGCAAAGATGAGCTTTCATACCCTAAGATACCTACCTTCCTCTCTCTTCTTGTCCCACTCCCCTTATTTCACTAAGAACCTTAGAAATTCCTATAATTCAACTTAACTGGGAGTATACGTTTGGCCTATTTACTAGTCACACTAATCAGGGAACAGAATAAGCATCGGGCCTCAGACATATTTCCATATTTGGATATAATGAGATAGGTTGTCAAATCAATGACTTCGGGAGTTACATAATCTCCTGTCCACTTGTGAAGGGGGGGAGTCTAGCCTGTCAATGGGGCCATAGGTAAAGAGACTTCTGCATAGGCATGGCCTTTTTCTGAGGATTCGGAGAACTCTTCTCTTCTTTGCTGGGAACTAGACACACAGATTCTGTTTGTCTCCACGTGAGATATTCCTATAAACGTCACTTGGAGACACACTGATAGAGCCAGAGCCAGAGGAGTTGGAGGAGCCACATAGAGCGCTAAGATGCTTCTACTACCACTAGATCTACAAGGCTTTCCACCCACTGATTTGTGATCTTCCTGCATTTGGTGCCATTGGAAGGTTGTGTGAGTCAAAAGAGGAATTTCTGGACTAGGAATGACATATGGGGTAATAAATGACCTATGGATCTGATCTGGACTAGACTTGGATGTGTTCTTAATGTACAATTGTTCTTTGAGATGAATGTGTCTCTTATAGACATATGAATATCCTAGATTTGTTTCTATGTTCTACCCAGACTAACACATTATTGTACCTAGGGAATCGGGTACTAGGGAAGCAAACATAAAGATGGAGAGTGGGTGTTTATTTGACCTCTGCCTTAAAGTAGTTTGATGTCATCAATCTGCGATGTGATTTACAGGCTATGTTCCACCCCTCCACAAGTTGACACCACTTATGTAAGTTCCACACCAGTGATCAGATACGACGTTTGCAGTTTACTGGGTTGTTGTCTGGAAATAATATGGGAAGTTAAACTTTTGATTATTTTCTTTGGTTGCTGCCTTTGGTTATTCCTGTGTGAAATGATGAAAATGAATGCGGTTAATGTATATTTTGAGCTTTGGTGGCAAAATCTCCCCTTGGATTTCTCAGAGATCATGTTGCTTAGTGAAAATGACTGTCAGAAGGTCAAAATGACAGACAGAAGGCCTGACCCTGCCTTGAGGAATTGCAGCAAGAGGTCTAAGGCAGTATTTTGTGTCAATGGGCTAGTTTAGATAAGGATTCAGATAAGTTAGATAACAATTGAATTTAGGATAAGGCTGCACTAGGTTTATACTGTTTTCTTCAGCCTATTGTTATTGACATAACAATTGATAGACATGATTGGGAAGAGAAAATAGAGAGCTTGCAAGCCCACTGATGTTCAGCCAGTAAAATTGGATTCTTAAATGAGTTTAGAACACATCTGCAAAGAAGGTACTGAAAAGATAAGCCCCACCTAGTGTCCGGAGTGCTCAGGACATTTGAAGGTGAAGAGACTATGAGACTGTTGACAGATTGGGATGGGAGTGGGGAGGGGAGATGAACTCTTGGGATTTTTGAATTTTGAACTCATAGTTTTTGTCTGATCATGGAAAAATACTGGAACCATGAAGAAAACCCCTCATTAGGGTTAAACGCTAAAGAGAGAATGTGGGCAGGCTGAAATGCTTGCCAGGTGATCACCTGGATCTACTTGTTGAGTGGCAGTGGGAAAAATGCAGCAGTAGAGACAGGTTAAGTCAGACCACTGACACCTGTGGATCTTATTCACAGGGACTAGTGGAGATAAGGAGAGCTGGTTGACTGGTCTGACGTTCATGATCTAGAACAAGGGGGCTAGGATTGTTGAGAGTTTTTGATGGTGTCCATGGTCTAGAAACAAGGTGACCAATGGTCATCATGGTGAGGCTAAGCAAGGCAGACAATATTGAGCTGACCAAAACAGGAGCCAGATGAAGAGAAGATTTTTGAGCCTGTGACCCAATGCATATTGTAACTGACTTTATGGACAACCTGTTCTGATTTGACTGTGTTTATGGGTGTGGACTTCACAAGATCAAACTAGAATGAAGATATTTCACATCAAAGAATATGATTGCCCCTCAGAGAATTGGGATGATGTAAGTGAGCAGTATACAAATTTGATACCTAAAACAGGGGGATCAAATTATGAAGTGGTTGGCTTATAAACTTTCATAGACGGGGCTTATATTCATATGATTAAGGTATAGGTGTCACTTAGCTGCAATTGTTAAATATAGAATATTGTTATGTTTTTCACTTATAGAATATTATGTTTAAGTGAGACTTTGGCACATATTGAATTCTATGCATTTGTTATCACATTAGGTATAGAAATTATTTTATTATTTTTTGTTTGAAAATTATATATGACTAATGAGTTGTGTGAAAATGTCAAGTTGACAAGTGGTGGTCTGCAGCACTTACATAATGTCCTGTCAACTCATGAAGGAGTAAGTGCAGACTGTCAATCAGACCATAGCCAATGAGGCCTCTACATGGGCATGGCTTTTTCCTGAGGAATCTGGGAACTCATCTCTTCTTCGCTGAAGGCAGGACACACAGACTCTGCTTGTCTCCCTGTGAGACCTTCCTGTTGGCAAGCCACATTGATGGAACCATGCGGAGCTAGAGGAGCCATGTGGAAACCCATGCCAGTGCTAAGTTACTTCTACCACCAGTGGATCCACAAGATTCTCCACTCACTGACCTGTGATCTTTCTGCATTTGACATCATTGCATGACTGTGTGAGTCTAAAGAGGAATTTATGGACTGGTTTTGGCATATGTGTTAATATTGGACTTAGGGATTTTATCTGGTCTGGATTGCTCTGTAATATAAAGTTCTCATACAGATGTGTATCCTTGATTTGTTTCTCTCTTTTACCTTGACTACCTTGACTCTTCTACCAATGACTATATATGGGAAATAGGCAAATGGAAAAACTAACATTAGTTTACAAACAAAATAATTAAGGAAGGTTTTGGGACAGCTAAAATAACTGGTTGCAATCATCAAAATTGAATCAAACCGCAGACATATTCTTCATACAGATCTGAAACATGCTTCAAGAGCAGTCTGTTTACTTTGTTATTTTTAGGAGGCATTGACTCATTCATAACTAAGCACAACAGAAAGAAACACGATTCAGTCCTTTCTGAAACAAAATATGTCAAGTGTGTTACAAAGTTCTCCATTCATGTTTTGGACTTACTAAGATTACCAGGCCCTTTCAGTTTAATAGCTTAGGTATTATTATCGGTGTCATTTAGTCAGGTCTGGCTCACAGAACCCTATGTACAAGAGGACACACTTCTGTTTCCTATGCCATTCTCATAATTATGTCTATGCTTGAGCCCATTGTTTCAGTCAGTGTAAATCAATCAGGTTGAGAGTGTCTCTCTTTTTCAGTGATCCTCCACTTTCCTCAGCATGATGTCCTTCTCCAGGGACTGGTCTCTCCTGACACGTCCAAAATATAGAATGAATCTCCTTGCCTCTAGAGAGCATTCTGATTATACTTCTTCCAAGATGTATTTGTGTATTCTAGGGAGTAGACTCTGGGTGAAGGCAATGGTAAAAGTGTAAGAAATTGAAAGCCAGGTTTTTCTAACAAAAAATACTTATCCTGACACTTGTCTGAACACAAAGTTTCCAAATCGATATGACCACCATTTCCATCCCAGAAAAGTGAATACTCAGAGAAAAATCTACAACCAATTTAACATCGAGTGATATCAAATATACTTCTGAGCTACAATAAAAGAAAAATACATAATGCAATTTTACTGAGTGATGTTTTCTGGTCTCACTGTAAAGAGAATTCTTATCTCATTGAGATGTTTTATAGTAAAATTTCAAGTAGGAAACGCACTTACAATTAACTTGGAGAAAAAAATTCTTATAATATTAGCAGGATATGTGCACTCTCCAAAAGAAGCAATTCAAATATTTTTTCTATATTATGTTGAAAATGAATATGGGCACATTACTTCTCTAATGGAAAAGTTAAAAGCTTCTAGTAGTGGAATAATATGGTGACAGTGAATACCCTTAAATATTCCTAGCCAACCAAAATTGATACTTTTATTTAGCATGGTCATTGAATACAAAAACAAACAAAACCCCAAGCCCTCAAATCTTCCTAGGATCTTTAAAAATCAAGCACCATACTGTTCTAGTGACAGTTTGACTATAAGCTTACTTTTGCTTTGTTACTAAAAAATAAAAAGATGAATCATATTATCTTAATATTTCAGCATTATTTTTTTGAACCTTCAGCAAATAACTTTGTCATTTGAGAGTAAACATCTACAAATGGCTGAGACATTTTCACTGGCACTTAAAAATGTACAATCACGGGAAGGTTTCTATAATCTAACAAGGGTATTTTTCAATTGCATTCACACATTTGATATGTTTAGACATGTTTCACTGAAATGAAAAGCAACTGCCAAACACACATTTTATACAGAGGTTAGTTGCCAAAGTAGCTGTCATCTTGAAATAATCTTGTTTTTGCTCTTTTCTTTCACATCGTAAGCTTGTGTTACTATTTAAGTTAATTCTAGCAACTTGGAGTTTATACTTGACTACTTTTCATGATTAGATATTCAACTAAGGTATACAGCGCAGACCATCTGTGAGAGAGAGTATTATTTCATCTATCAACAAAGACTAGGGAGTACTCATTTTGAAGGTAGGCCCACCTGGACCTTTTGTGAAAGCAAGAGAGCACCAGGTGGCTGTTTAAAACAAATAAACCTGGAGGGGGGAGTGGGCGGACACCCAGGTCTTTGACAGAAAAACCTTTCAATAGTCCTGTGTACTACAACAGGTGGCCAACACTGAGATCCCTATGTCATATACATTTTCAAAGTCTGAATATGACTCAAATTTTGTAGCTCAGATTCCATGACTACAAGGTCCCAGGTGTAGGAAGTTTCAAAATTCAATTAGGGCAGAATTCAATACCAGTTTTATTCTTGTTATTGTTGAGTGTCAGCAGGTTGGTTCTTACTCAGAGTAACTGTGTAACAGAGTTACACTGCCAAACTGGTTTTCCTGGACTGTAATCTTTATAGAATTAGATTGCCAAGGTAGTCCTACCATAGTTATTATTAGACACCATCAACTTGATTCCGGCTTCTTACAGCACAATGTACAAAAGAAGGGATCACTGTCTAGTCCTGGGCTATCCTCAAAATCTCTGTGTTGGAGCCCATTGTTGCTATCACTGTAGTAATCCATCTCATTGAGGTTCTTTCTTTATATGCTGACCCCAACACATATCAAGAATGATGTCCTTTCCATAGACTAAACCAAAGTAGAAGAGATGAAGTTTCTCCATCTTTATTTATAAGGAAACGTGTGGCTGTACTTCCCACAGAACAGAACTGTAAGTTGTTTGGACTGTACAAACACCACAACATTAAGTTACAGAATATTTTTTCAATTCTTCTCATTCATTGTCTACTTTTTTATGCATAAGGGGCAATATGAATACACGATGGCTTCAGTAAGGTGTACCTTAGTCCTCAAAGTGACATATTTGCTTTGTAAGACTTTACAGAGATCTCTGGCAGCAAATTTGACCAATTCAGTATGTTGCTTGATTTCTTGATTGTTGCATGCATGGGCAAGATTGTGACTCTCAGTGAAATGAAATCCTTAAAGAGCTTCATTTTTTCCCCTCCTATTTATGAGGATGTTGCTTATTTTACCATGTATGAAGATTTTTGTTTTCTTTACGTTAAGGTATAATCCATACTGAAGGCTATAATTTTGAAACTTCATAAATGTTTTCACAACTGTGGGCATGTAATATGCTTTTCACATTACATCTTATTAATAAGGTTTCTTTCAAATTTGATGCCATGTATGTTTACATGTAGTCAAAGGACCTAGATAATTTGCTAAGTACAAAGAGTGAAAATGTATAATGAATGTGTATAGCCATAAAAAATCAAACAAATAAAATTCACTGCCATTGAGTTGATTCTGACTGACAGTGACCCAATAAGACACAGCAGAACTTGCCCTTTGGGTTCGTGAGGCTTCCATGACTCTAAATTCTTAAGGAAGCAGGCAGTCTCATCTTTCGCTGATGGAGCGGCTGGTGGTTTCAAACTGTTAACCTGTTCGTTAGCAGTCTGACTCATAAAACACTAAGCCACCAGGGCTCCTTGCATACAGCTCCAAAATGATTTTTCTGATTCTTGGGGTCTGGAGTTTCCCCTTGTCCTGTCCAGATGACTGTCTCAGAAACACACTGAATATTCTGGAGTTTCAATTATTTGGAATGCTATGAATGACATTATTATTTACACAGTTGAATGTCTTTACATAATCAATAAAAAAGATAAAATATTTCTAGTATTCTCTTTTTTAAACAAAGATCATTTTTACATCATAAATGATATATCTCTTTGCACATCCTCCTCTGACTATGACTTGACTATCTCTTAATTATAATCAGCAAAATTATACTTATATATGATTTTAATGCAATCACTTGATGCTACCCATTTGGTTGGTTCACCTTTTTTTTTAAAAAAAATTATTAAAAGATAATTTTATTGGGTGCTCTTACAATTCTCCTAGCAATCTACACTTCACTTGCATTCCAAATATCTTGGCATAAGAGAGTGAGAACTTTCACAGTTGCATCAACTTCCTGAAATATCTCAATTGTTATTCCATTTATTTCTAGAGTTTTTGTTTCTGTTGTTTGTTTTGCAATGCCATCAGTGCAGCTTGGACATGTTCTTTAAATAATACTGTTTTTAAATTATATGCATATGTTGAAATTTTTGTGAACCAGTTATTTGTGGTGAACTAACTATCTGAATTAAATCGATCTTCTGTTGATGCTTCAGTCATCATTCCACATTTTTGTTCAAAGTATTTATCAATAGTGTAACTCAAGACTTGAGTTTTTTCTCGTTTCATGTCATGTTTGTTTTACATTTTTTGGCCTTCTAATTCCAAGTGTCTGCACATTTTATTATAATATTATGTGTTCTTGTGCTTCTTTTTCAAATCTGTTCAGCTTTTTTACTTCTTCACTTATTCTATTCTTTCTAGCTAATTTATTTCACCCCACCCTGCAGAAAGAAAGAGCTCTGCAGAGTTGGCATAGGCAATAAATGTGACATCTAAATGAAGAGGCTAATGTATGATCTTTAGTCTTTTGTATAGTAAATATGACGTGATCTTCAATGAGATCCAAATAAACACTAGTCCATGAAATGATTAATTTGTCAATCCACCTGAGGAAGAATGATCTTTATCTGGTTTCCTTAGGTCTGAAATCAAAATATCTGGCATAAAGTATACTGGAGAAGGAAATCATGCAAATGAAAACAAGTGAAGCATTATTTTATTGATCTTTAAGCACCTTAAGCAATGTGGTACACATGGCTTAGAGTTTTGTTCCAGGCAAAACCAAACAAAAATGTTCTAGTATGAGTTCCCCATACCAGACACAGGATAGCTATGATTCCCTTTTTGGGAATGCAAGAACCAAGTAAATAGCAAGAGAAGAGATGGGGCTGCGAGTATGCTGCATCAACTTGCAAGCAGTTTCCACCTACTTCCCTCTAGAATACACTGTGCACCCTAGACCATGGCCTCTAGGAGCTGCTGTTCAACATGGCAATGTGTGCTATCTGTCATGAGAAGGAAACAACAGGATAGATCAAGAATATGAAGACTAAAGATTCTGAAGGTAGGATTCTCACAGAATATCCGGTAGTTAAATAATGTATTAGAAAATTTTAATTGGTACACAAAATGTTGTTTAGCAAACTAGCTGTTACAGACTTACTCAGCTGACCTCTAAAAGATGCATTATAAATTCCAACTTCTAAGCCTGTGGTTCCAATTGCATTTCGGTTTGGACTGTTTTTATATGCTCATCGGGCAGGACTGATATTTGAATCTATATTTCTTTAGATATAAATAAAACTTAAATAAGTGAAAAAAGGAAGAAGGGTGAGAAAAAGATATCAAATTATATAAAGATCTATCAGCAATCAGGAAGAAAGTTAAAAAGACAACTTCCGGTAGAGCCTACAAAGAGATCAAGCATTCCTTCCTGCAGTATCTGAATGCAGATTAGCTTCCTAAAGTGTGGGAAAATAAAGTTCTAGTTGGTAAAGCCGTCATTCTGTTATAATTTTGTTTAGCAATATTGGATGCTGAGGCAGAATTTGGTACTGAGATGTGGTCTGCTACGCTAACAAATTCCTGCAATTTAGAAGTGGTTGTGAAATTGGGTAGTGGTTGGGGGCTGAAGATTAATGAACCCTATTATTAAATCTCTAATGATCCCTGTTGGCCCTGTGGGTTGGGTGTTGGGCAGTTAATCACAATCTCAGCTGTTCAAAGTCAATAGGCACTCCTAGAGAGAAAGATGAGGCTGTCTGCTCTGATAATGAATGAACTATAAGCTCAATGAAAGCAGCTTTTGCTTATCTTATTTACTCCCACATGCCCAGCAGCAAGAGTTATGATTAAACATAGCAAGAACTTAAAATATTAAAAAATAACAATAAATCCAATGCTATCAAGTCAATTGTAGTGCCCTATAGGACAGAACAGAACTGTCTAGAAGGTTCCCAAGATTTTTGTCTTTACGTAAATAGACTGTGCATCTTTCTCAGGTGGTTTCCGACTTCTGACTTTTTAAAGATTTAAACTCTGTACCATTGAAGCTCCTTGATCATGGCATTTCTCTCTCTGCCTTTGGGTCAGTTCATTAGGGTCGTAGCAACCCTCATGGACAGAGTCACAGTGTCCTTGTGGATTTCTGGATCTGTCACTCTTTGCAGGACTTAGAAAACCATGATTCTCTGCCAATGAGCAGCTTCAGTTTTCCAGCTGTTGGCCTTTCTGTGGACCTGACTGTCCTGTGCCTAGGCCGATATGATGTATTGAATCAACTGAAAATACTCACTGCCATTGAGTCAGTGCTGATGCAGAGCAATGCTTTGTAGGTTTCCAAGACTGAACCATGTACAGTAGACAATGCAACCGTTCTCCCACAGAGTTGTTTGTGGTTTTGAACCGATGACCACAGACACCAGTAGCCCAATGCATAAACACTACACCATCAGGGCTCCTGTTGATTCCTGAGCAAAATTTTAAAGATTTAAAAATATCATGTGATGAAATTAACCGACTTTCGTCTATATATTGATCTCAGAAAAACCTCTTTTATGTATACTAACTGAAGTAATCACGATGAAAACCTTCAGAAAAAGCTATCATGATGTTAAAAAGTTTAACAATGAGAAATTTGAGGTTCAGATATGTCAAGTAAATGTTCTAAAGCCAGAGGTTTTTTGTTTCTTACATGGCGGCCTCACATAATGATCTATAGGGTTTTGCTTTCCACAAGAAATGTTATTTTTCCTGTGAGATCAGGAAGAGCTATGTTCAGAATGCATTGCATTATCCAAATGGCAAAGGAATTCTGATTTTTAAAATTTAGATTTGTAAGTTAATATGAAATACATGCCCTTGAATATATAGAAATATCTGAAATGATAGTTTTATTACCTGGGCATATTTATAAATTATTAATGATATAACTTGAACTCATAATATTTCCTATATCGATTACATTCTGACTATTGAGGAAATAATATTAAGATCTCTGCTGGCATGATGGATTACATATTGCACTTCTAGAACTAAGGTCCATAGGTCAAAACCACTAGCCACTTCTCAGGAGAAAGAGGAGGCTCTCTCTCCTGTCCACTCATATAGTCTCATAGGAATGTACTTGTATAACCACAAGGATGGTTCTAGTCTGGCCTGTGGGTTCTCTTTGAATCGGAAGTAATTACTGTCAGCGAGTTTATATCTTGTGTATTTTCTGATTATCTTGTGTATTTTCTAACTGGAGGAAATTTTTCAGTTGATATTTCTGAGATACGAAAATACAAACAAAACATGCAAAATAGAGTAAAAATTAGTATCACATAAACATCCCCATTGCCAGAAATATAGTAAGAAGACAACAGATAAGAGACAGAGAGGTGGTTGTGAAAAATAGAAAAAATTAGTAACAGAGAAAGGCAGAAAAATAATAAGAAAAAGAGAGATGTTAAATGAACTACCAATCCAATGAACATTAGAGTAAAAGAAGTTTTACCTTTTGAGAATATTATATTCAATTCAAAATTTTACATTAAATATACTAAATTGAAGTTTCCTCTAAGTTTATTCGCTTTAAATTAGGTTCCCATAACTACTTTTAAGACTTAACTCCAGCTGATTTATAAATCACAGATAGTATTAGCACCCTGTCAAGCATAAAAGCTATGTATAAATTTATATTTCTCAGGTCAAGGCAATTAATACAAACTGTGACATTGGTAATCAAGGTAAAAGGTGTTTCTCTTCGCGTCAAAATCATATAGTGACAAAACATTGCATATATATGCTGTGATAGATGCAATAGTAGTTTGCTCATATTTTCTGAGTAATGAAATTAAAACGGATATTCTATTAGGAAAGAATATTAATTTACACAAATTCAAGATAATACAGACAATCAAAAAAAATTTTTTTGGTGGCATCACTGCCCTGGTGGGAGTAAGAAGGCCAGCCTTGCTCTGGAGACAAAATATTTTCTCATTAAATTCACAATAGAAAAAATTGTCAAGAAATGCTAAGGTATTTTATGGTCTTGCTACTGTTATATGAAATTGCTATGACTCTACAATTTCCTCTACTTTCATCTCAGCAAAAAAGATTTCTCTAACAATTGTACCATTCTCTCAACATCACACATTTATCCTATCACAATTAAATACCTTTCAAACTAAGAAAATCTCAAAAGATTACTCAAACAATTATACCACTCCCTCGGTTCCACAATTTAGCCTATCACAATTAAAAACCTTTCATACAAAGAAAATATCATAAATCATCATTTACCTCTCCAGAGCATTCTTCAAAACATTCCCTCTAAATGTTCCTATATTTCTTCATTATTCCTCACACTTGAATTCATGCCTATCAGTCACTTCCCTCCTTCACACTCATTAAAATGCACGACATAGGACCAGGCTACTAATTTCAATGAACAATTCTTGGTTCTAATCTCACTTAAACTATTCAGTTTTTGCTATACTGATTACTCTTATTAAAAGAAAAACTACAAATCACCCTCCCCCCAAGTTTGTACAAACTCTAGATTTTTTTCCCTCTTACATCTCAGTTTTCTTATCTCACATTTCTAAATAATGAAAAGAGTGCCTTCTGACTACAAAATAGATCATAATTTGATACCCACAAACTCTATGAAAGCATAGGATGCCACGCTGTATTCTAGTCTAGCCAATTTGCTCTTATTTCCTCAAAGTGCCAAGTGCCTTTCTGTCTTGAAACATTTACTTTGTTCTAATCTTTTCCTGGAAAATTCTTCCTCCAAATAATCACTGGGCAATCTCCCTCATATTAGGTCCCCTGCACAAATGGCACCACATTCGTATTATCTTACCGAACTTCAATACTTGAAACAACTCCCTCACTCACCATAGCTTGCCTCGTTTTTCTTCTGTTTTTCTTTATACTAAGCATATCCATTTCTTTATACGAAGCATATCCATGCAGTGTATCATATATTTTATTTATTAGTTGTTTGTCTACTCTTAATACCAGACTAAGAGAAGAAAGTAAATTCCAGTGTATGGAGAGGATTTTGCCTGTGTTTTTTTTATTGACACCAGTACCTATCACACAGTGAGGCATCAATACAGACTTGTTGAATAAAAAAAAAGTCTATTCTTCTGTTTACATAATACAATTATTATGGACATTAAATTTTTGATGGCATCATACCACAAATCAGAAATATTTATCCCATTTTGCCTTTTAATTAATGTGAAACTAAAAGATTTGAGGTGATTTTTTCTTATTCAATAAAAATTTAATTAATTAATTAGTCCTGAGACCTTGTTAGACCTAATTATGAAGCATTATAGAAATGTAAACAATAGATAAAAGTTGAAACAGGAACTTTACACCAAATGCTTGTTCACATTGCCAATTCTTCCACTTACCAAGTGGTTGTACTTTGGTAATTTACTTAATTTCTCTGGGCTTCATAGTTCTTGTTGATAGAATAGGTAAAGTATGTCAGGTATGGATTTATTACGAGGTTTAATTCATTTTTAGTGGATGTTAAGTTTAAATAATTAATCATCTGCTCTTATACCACCATTAATTGTGAAAAACCTTATATAGAAGCCCCACAAATGACTTTGAAATTACTGGAGGTTAGCCTTAGCATATGCTGAGCTCTTGCTTTTCTCTCTGTAAGTCGAGGAATTTTCCAACTCTGCGTCTTCGCACGTTATTATCAGACATCGCTTTGCCATCTTGTTCTGTGTCTCATCCCACAGATGCGCTCAATTACATTCCTGCAGAGCTCATCTTCCGAGGCCATGTGTGCACATGCCATTTATATCGCTGAGATCGATATTTGCAAATTCTATCATAAAAGTCCCAGATGTGCTTCTTTTTACCAAGACAATGTTTTCTAACTGATGATAAAGCTCTTTGAGTTTGCTATTTTGTTTTCAGGAGTTTCATAGACTGATCATCAGTGATGATCAATGCATCTTGATTACATGTTAGATCACGCACAGACTGCAAACCTTGGTAAAAGCCGTCACAATTTGGCAGTAGTTGATGGAGCATAAATATGAATAGCTGTTGAATTAAATGGATATTATACTATCAGTGACAGTATTGTACTTAAAGATAGATAATAAAATGTTCCTTTAAACTTGAATATCATCTCATTAGGCTTCAAACTATATTTCCTATATAAAAATTATTTACTATTTGTTATCTATTAAAATGGCAGTTATGTAATGTTTAAGAATAATAAATAGGTATTACCTAATATAATGCATCACCATTTTATTTTTATTGTTATTAATATTATAAATATAAGTATTTTTATATTTATAAATATAAATATATAAATATTTTTGTTATAAATATATTTTATTTTTATGTAGA
>PVJH01033006.1:0-22018 GCA_004026705.1 Nesogale talazaci
AGAAATGACTTCCATCACCTAACTCTTAGGTTACGGAACTCCCAGGAGCTCAAATGCTCCTTTCTCTGCTCTCCCTTCCCCTCCCAAGAGTTCTTCTCTACCTCAATAAAGCCTTTCTTTACTTTTCATTCCTGACTGAACTCTATCTTCTTTCCTCTCTCACTAGGAATCTACTCCACTTACCTGAAACCAGTGAGCAAGTCCAATATCAACTTGTTCCTTACTGGAGAAGACTAGGGCCTGATTCACCCAGGACCTTCTGAGACATGCACAACCTCCCTTTCAGCACCGACCACTCACCACCTTCCAGCTTCTGTAGTCCTGGTTGTTCTTGGGGGCTAAAATATTGCCAGGTCTTGTGTGATTCTCATGAGAGTCAGAAATCCCTACATTCCAGAACTCTCCATTGGAATACACCCTTAGGGCTGTGGCACCAAACTACTATAAGCATGGTAGCTTAAAAAAATTTTTTTTAACTACAACTCATAGCATTTCATACATCAATTGTATCAAGCATACTTGTACATATGTTTCCAGAAATTTATTCTCTCACAGATCTATAGACTAGACGTGTGAGACCAAGGTGTCAATCATGAGGGTCTCAGGAAGAAGCAGCTTCATGCTTCCAGTTTGTGGTGATGGTCAGCAGTCCTGACCACAGACTTGTCTTCCGATTGCCCTCTTAAGTCTCCTCCTCTTTTATAAGGGCGCAATCCATATTTGATTATAAATACATTGCACGACTATGATAACTCATGTTAACTGATAATGACTCCAGTGACTCTTCTTCCAAAATAGGATCACATGCATAGTTAATGGGTTTATGACTTCCATATATCATTTTCGAGGGGGGCAGTTTAATCCATAATATTCACATAAAAATCAAAATGCTATTAGGAAGGGGTACTGCTTGCAAACACTTTGCAGTTTTAGATTAGGCTAAAGGGCTCTGGGTGAGGGCTGCAGATAGCTTCTTGCTGATAACACTTGCCACCATCAGGCTCTCGGCATTATTTTTTGCAGCACCCACACTGTGGAAAACGAATTAGCATGCTTCCATGCACAGCTTGGAAGTCAGGGGAGTTCCTGCAGGAACTGCCCTCAAGCAGTGGGTGACTTGGTGCTTTCTCTCCCTGACTATTCCTGGTTGAACAATCTAAATCCTCCTCCTCAGATGGTGCGAGAACCAAACCCAGGTTTCTCGTGTTGCTATTGGGTCACATCGAATCAGTGTCATATCACCAGGCCCCTGTTTCCACTGGAACAAAGCTCAGTCCTATATCCATCCTCAACTTGCTCCTAAGGTGGGAGCTGCTGTTGCAGTCACTGTATCCATCAATCTCATTAGAGGACTTCTTTTGGACTGACCCTCTCCTGTGCATGAGTGTCCACAGTGGTGAATAATTTGAAAAATTCTCTTGTAGTAGTGGTTACCAGGGGCTATGGGAAGGGACCAACAGGAGTATTGCTTAAGGGACACCGCTGTTGAAGGTGATGAAAAATATGATAATGGATAGTGGTGATAGTGATGCACAAGATTAATATAATCGATGTCATTTAAATGCACATAAAAATGATTGATTTTGTTCCATTTATTTCTCTATGATTAAAAGAACCCACTGTAGTAGTTTTTTTCTTCTTTTCCCATGGGATACTTTCTGTTCTCTTACCTTGGCTCCCCGAGAACTTGTGCTAAATAAACCACCTGCTAGCTACACAAGTCTTGGTTTCAGACACTGCTTTTGAAGGAAGCCCAAGTTAAGGCAGAGCAGATACTAAGCTACTTAGCAAAGTCAGTCTCCCAGATTATGTCTGTGGAACTAGTCAGTAGTATTATGGGGGTCCTCTTCATTTCAATTCTAAATATTAGAAAACTAGTTGTAGTAGCTAGAGGGTTTATGTCAAACAGACCCTTCTGACAAGGGATAATGTCAAACATGTCAATCAGGTCACAGCCTGCTGGTGCTTCCTGGAGGGCACGACCTCATAAGAGAACCTTGGAGAGAGAAAGGTCTCTTTCCTTCCCCCCCTTCCTCTGCCTGCTTTTTGGCCACTCCGAGAGCTGCTGGAACGCTGCCATGTTCCCACCAACCTTGAGTTTACGTGATGCTCCACCCACTGGCCTGAGGCCTGCATATATTCTGCATCACTGCATGTGGCTGTGTGGGTCTTAAGAGGGAGTTATGCATTAGTAATTGGATTTATGGTCTTGAGTTAGACTAGGCTGGGATGCTTTCTCAACATATAATTATCTCTTGATGTAAAGCTCGTCGGTACAAGTGTTTCACTGGATTTCTCTAGTCAACCCAGCCTAACACACGAATCCTGCCTCACAGACGTAACTGCTCTCCCATCTCAGGTTCCCTCTGCGGGCACGGGTCTCACACATACAGTTCGTTCTTCCTAAGAACAGAGGACAGGCCTTGCCTGACCTTACCAGGTGTCTGGGATTTGGTGCCCTTTGAGCTCAGAGTCTGGGGGGACAGGGAGGGGGTAACCAGAAGGCAGAGGGAATCCAGATCTTACCCATATGTCATCCTTGCTGTACACTCTGTTGATAGAGAGCTGCTCCCTCAGAGATCCCTCAAGGACTATAAGAAAAATTAGTGGCAGCTGAGCCATAATAGGTTAGGTTAGGCTATGTTAATAAATGCCAAATTTCAGTGGCATGGTGCAATAGAGGTTGATCTCCCACCTACAAAAAGCAAGGGACTGATGTTTCCTCTCTAGCTTTCCAGAGTGAGGTCACCAAGAGGTCTCTCTCTCCAGTGTCGTCACTGGTGGTACTGGGGACGCTGTGAAAGAGGACAGAAGCAGGTATCGTTGGTTGATATCTCATGTTCCAGGCCTGGAAGGGGTACTCATTACTACTGACTCTACTCCATTGGCCAGAACCACTCACCCTCTCACAGATGCCTGGGGCCTGGAGAGTGTTGATTCCTGCCTGCTAATAGGGAAATGATACATTCTGATGGGAGGTTATTGCTCACTGGCAACCGAGTCATCAAAGAAGAAGACTCAAGGTGCTTCTCAGGTTCACTTTCGTGACATTGGGGTTTTCCCCTTCTTGTCCCACTCCCCTCAGATCAACTCCCAGACTCCCCCTTGAGCCCCATCCAGTACTGTTCTTCTCTTGCTCTTTCTGCCTTCACACGTTCTCACTCCCACAATCCCTTTCTGTTCCGGTGTCCTGTGTTCTTGCAGAACAAACCCCAGGAGCTCATTAAATCAAAATGAAAAGCCACAGGAAGCAGTCCCTTCTTTTCCAGCAGGGGCACGGAGGGCTCGGTCTTTGAAACCTCCCTGGGGTGTAAGGGAATAATTCCATTCTGTCCCTCTCACTAGTTAAAAAAGATGAGAAAAGAGTAAAGATAAAATTTATAGTCAAAATTACTGAATATTCATATTCAGCTGCCTATATTTTATCCTCTTCATCCTCGTTGCCCCTTTCCAGTCTCAGGGTTTTACTGCCTACCATCTGGACGTGTCTAGAGTCTTGCCCTCTACCCTACTGAGGTTGTTATCTTCTTTTTTTTTTAATTAAAAAAAATTTTTTTTAAGGTATCACTACCCTGGTGGTGGGAGTAGGAGGCCCAGCCTTTGCTCCTGTGAGCGGGAATTGAACCTCCATCCCAGTGGGCCGCAGTCCCGCGCACAACCACTATGCCACGGGGGCTCAGCCCGGTTGTTATCTTCTAAAATGAAAACTTAACTGAGTCTTTCTACAGTTTAAAAACCTGTGGTAGTTCTCAATGAGTCTAAACATATGTGTACACTCCACAGCACAGTCCCTCTAGAAGGCCAATAACATTCCACCCTCAAAGATCTCAAATCCTAGAATCTTTAATGATGACACTTATCATGGTAAAACAGACTTTGCGCACGTAACAAAGAATCTTGTTGGGTGGGTGTTTACTGGATATTCTGGGTGTCTGCCCCCCCACCCCGAAAATCACAAGAGTTCTTATAAGAACTAATACGGAAGTTGAAAAAACAAAAGAAAACCCAACAACAACAAAAAACAAACTCAAGTTGATTTCAAATCATAGCAGTCCTTTAGAACAGAGTAGCACAGCCCCTGCGAGTTTTTGAAACTGTGAATCTTTACATGACTAGAAGACCCACCTTTCTCACTGGGAACATCTGGTGGTTTCCAACCACTGATCCAGAAGTTAGTAACCTAACATGTAGCCCAGTACAGTATACAACAAGGAAGCAGGAGGCTAAAAGGCAGTACTAGAAGAGGTGAGGACAGGAACATCAAAGGGATCATGAGCTAGGGAATGCAGGTAGCCTCTAAAAAGTGGAAGAAGCAAGGGACCAATTCTCCCCTGGAGTTTCCAGAAGGAATCAGTCCTACTGACACCTTGATTTTCTTTCCATAAGACTTATTTTGGGGGCTGAGCCCCGGTGGCGTAGTGGTTGTGCGCAGGACTGCGGCCCACTGGGATGGAGGTTCAATTCCAGCAGTGGGGCTGGGCCTCCTACTCCCACCACCAGAGAGCAGTGATGCCCCCCCCCCCAAAAAAAAAACTTATTTTGTTCTTCTGAATGTCAGAAAGATGCGATGATATGTATGGGTACATGTTGAGCGGTTAACCACGAGGTCACCAGCTCAAAGGTCACCAGCTCAAGGTCACCAGCAGCTGCTCCAAAAGAGAAAGTTGAGGCTTTCTACTCTATGAAGATGTATAATTCCAGAAGCCCACAGGGGCAATTGTCATCTACCCTATCAGGCTGCGATGTGTCAGTACCAGCTCAATGGCAATGCGTCTGGTTTGGACTTTCAGCATTGTAGGAGATTAACATTTGTTTTGAGCCATTAAACTAGGGTAATTTGTTATAGGAGCAATAAAAAATGAGGACAATACCCAAGATTCTTCCTAACTTGGTCCCAGACTATTTTCCAGCCCCCTCTCTCTTTGATCTCTTCCAATTACAGTCGAAGAATAGTTGTCTTTCAAATGTTTTGAGACCCTGTCTTTGCTGTCTTCTGCTCTTGCTAGCTGAGATCTCCTTTTCTCCAGACAACCTTGACTCACTCTTTTCTTAGTGGACTTCATATCACCATGGCTATACGCAATCATTTATTTTGGTCTTTATCCCTTGCCAGAGCATTGACTCCTCACCTGGGAAAAAACCATGTATTTGTAGTATTCATACTGGAGTTATTTGGTAGTACAAACAAGGAATGCTTCTGGTTTCTAACTGAAAGGTTGGCAGTTTCCGTTCACTCAAACGTGCCGCAGAAGAAAGATCTGGCAATTTGCTGCCAGAAAATCAGCTGTGGAAAACTCTATGGAGCATAGTTCTGCAGTAATATATACAAGGTTGCCATATTAAGGAGCTACCTAACAGTGCCTAGTTTTAGTATTTGTGGTTGTTAGGACCTGCACAAAAATACATGTTTCTTTTTTTAACAATAAATGTTTTTTGAGACACATTTAATTTGTATTTGCTTAGCATGTGAAATGTTTAATACAAACAGAAATAGCTCAATCCACCTCAATTTGATGAGGAGAGAATTTTCCATATGATTCAGATGTCAAGTTCTAGGCAATAATAGGCATGCCTTTCCCTAATTACTTTCTACTAATTTTTAAATTGTCACAGCATCAGAAGTAATAATATCCTGGAAAAATCATAGAATGAATCAAGCTTATTTTTTTATATCTACTGGTAAAAAGGAATAAATATTTATATATTGTTTTAATACCATATACATCAATTTTAGACAAAAAAGCATACAAGAATTTTAAGAGCAACATAATGGTCATAGCAAGTGGTCACAGCTTCATGTAATAAAATTCATTCATGTTCTTCAAAGAATATTTTAAGGAATTAAATGCCTCCTCATACTTTAACATGTCAGATTTTTTCTGGAAATAAATTTTTATTAGATATTATGCGAAGACATATGCTAATAACAACAAAACATCTGGACACAGTTGCCAAGAAACTAATCTTGGATAAAAGTTTCCAAACCTTTCTTTGAAAAATCAGAACCCCAAACATTTACAAAAATTAAACCCAGAAGAAAATGTTGGATTCCTCTACTTTTGCTAGGGAATTCTCTAGATCAAAGAGACGCACTTAGTGACTCGCTGCTAGAAATCCGACTCTTAGAATCAGAAGGATAGTAAGAAACATCACATGAGCACAGATCCATTCCGGAGTCTGATGTTCCTGAGGAGAGACGTTGTTGTTTGCCATTCCATTATCACAGCCACCCCACGTACCGAACAAAACACAGCCCTGTCCTGCATCATCCTCACAATTGCTGTGTTTGAATCCATTGTTGCAGGCTCTGTGTCAAGCCATGTCACTGTGGGTCTTGGAGATGGTTGTTAAACCTTCGGTTGGCATTTCCGAATCAGCCGTGTTGGTACTATTTATGCAATAGGCATCAACCAATGCTATATATACCAGGGTCTTTTTTCTTTTCTTTCCTCTGGCCCCAAAGACAGTTTACCAGCATTTCACTGTTCCCTTCCCCTTGCCTCATACCCCACCCACCAATCTCCTCTCCCTACTATGGGGTTTCACACACACATATATGGCAGAAGGAGAGAAGTCAGAATCTTAGCAAACATCTTTCTCCAGTATTTTATAAATGACAACAGCCGCACCCCTAAATTGTAGATGAATAAAATACAACAAAGGATAATGCCAGTGTAGTAATGATGAATCATGCAACTTTCCTCTAGTTCTTAAATTCTTCTTCTGCCCCCTGCCCCACTATCTTGATTCCAGTTGAAGAAACCAAAACACAGGAAATCCAGGACAGATGAGTCCTTCAGGACCAGTGGTGAGAGCAGCTATACTGGGAGGGTGGAGGGAAGGTGGGGTAGAAAGAAGGAACTGATTACAAGACTCTACATATAACCTCTTCCCTGGGGGAATGGACAACAAGAAAATGTGTGAAGGGAGACATCAGGCAGTGTAAAATATGACAAAATAATAATAACTTATAAATTATCAAGGGTTCACAAGGAAGAAAAGAGCAGGGAGGGAGGGGAAAATGAGGAACTGATATCAAGGGCTTAAGTAGAAAGAAAATGTTTTGAGAAGGACAAGGGCAACAAGTGTACAAATGTGCTTGACACAATAGATGTATGTATGGAGTGTGATAAGAGTTGTGCAAGTCCCCAATAAAATGATTTTTTAAAACATTAATAATTTCTCATCCCAAAAAGAAAAAAAGAATAATGCCACACTCTCACTTTTGAATGCAGCAACCCAACCCACATGATTACCAGATAAACATAGTTTAGAACATATCCCCAAATTCATATTTTATAGGGCCCATCTTTCCCATCCCCTCTTAGGAATATACTAATGCCATAATTTGTATATATGGTCAATTTATATAAAATATAGTCAATTTATGTAACTTTACATCGAAAACCATGATCCGATATTAGAATTTCTGTGTCACTTCATGATTCTGTGATATCTGTATTCGAAATGATAGTGCACATAACTTAGGGCAGCAGTTTAATTTATATTAAAAATATTAAAGCTATCATAAAACCTAGCATTGGGAATAAAGATTAAAATAGAAAAAAATCCCAAGTGCAATGCGGCACATTGAGCATACTTTCTGCCTGATAAAGAACAAAAGCAGGATCCAGCCCTGTAGAAAATGCACTTTTACTTTATTGCAAATTTCTTGCTGCAGCTTTCAGCAGGCACATTTTAAGTGGATTCCAAAAGCAATGGGAATTTATACTTCTTTGACATTGATTTAGAGTATGTGAAATTAACTTAGCATTTTCTGTATGAATTGAAAGTGATCTGTAAAATCCTCTTAAGAACAGAAGACAATCAGAATGGACCAGTCGACTTTAGTTTTACTCCAAGCTCAGTACGCTGAGTGGATGAGGGTTCACAATGCATCATGGGAAAATCATTTCTTTATTTTAAAAAAATTTCCTCCAGACATTTAGTCCTCATGCGTCAATCAGTGAACTAAGGATAAACAGTTTATCATTTGTCCTACTAAAATAGAGAATTTTGTAGTTTGGGGTACCCCCAAGTCAGTTTCACCACACGGCAACCCCATGAACAACAGAACGAAGGACTGCCCTGTTTTGTGCCATCCTCACGGTTGCTGGGCTTGAAGTCAATGTTCCAGCTTTGTGTCAGCCCATCGATTCTTCTTCATGCTTCTTTATTTATTGCCTAGCTATCACTTGTGTAGGAAGCCAGGGGAGATATCCTGGCTTGGGTCAGGGTCACTGAGGTCTTCGTAGTGTCATCTTTGCTCTGCAACACTTTAAAGAGGTCTCGTGCGGCATCTTTGGCCAAAGCAATTTGATTTTCTTGACTGCTGCTTCTAGAACTGACTTGTATTCAAGCAAAGGGAAATCCTTGACAACTTCCATCTTTGCTCTGTTTATCACAAGGCTGTCGATTGGTCCCGTTGTGAATATTTGGGTTTTCTTTACACTGAATCATAATCCACACTGAAGTCTGCAGTCTTTGATTTTCATCAGCTTTAGATTCTCTTCATTTTCAGCAAGCAAGTTTGTATCATCGACATATTGCAAATTGTTAACAAGCCTTCCTCCAACTCTGATACTTTTGTTCTTCATCATATAATTCAGCTTCTCTGATTATCTGCTCAGCATATACATTGAATAAGTATAGTGAGAGGATATAATCCTGACACACACTTTCCATGATTTTAAGCCATACAAGCTCTATTTGAACAGCTGCCTCATAGTCTATGAACAGGTTCTGTATGAGCACAATGAGGTGTTCTGGAATTCCATTCTTCCCAATGCTATTCATAATTTGTTATGATCCACACAGTCAAATGCCTTTACATAGTCAATAAAACACAAGCTCAAGAAAACACAAGTTATCATTTTATAGGGGAGTCGAAGGAGCTCACCTACAAAATGATGACGTACAACACAAGGGAGCCCTGGTGATGTAGTGGTTACTAGTTGCACTATGATCCACAGGGTTGGCAGTTCAAATCCATCAGCAGCTCCACAGGAGAAAGACAACTTTCTACTCCTATAAAAAGTTACTGTCTTAGAAACGCACAGGAAGTCAGTATGAGGCAGCATTGACTCGATAGCCGTGAGTTTGGTTTTTGGTCCACAGTAGAGTGACTTCTGAACATCTCGGGTTCTAATTCCTGTACCTGGAAATAAGACTCTATTTGGAAATAGGCATTTTCTTTTGTCATGTGAGGGAAGCCATATTGGAGTGCGATGGGTCCAGAACCTAATCTCTTCCAAATGGTGTCTTATAAAAACAGGAGAATAAACACAAACAAGGGCAGAAATCATGTGAAGATGGAGAAAGATCAGTAAGACCAAATATTGTCAGCAGCGACAAGAAGCTCAGAGAGGCAAGGTACCTCTTCCGGTAACTGATGTTTTGAATTCAAACTTGGCTTCCTCAACTGTGAGATAATACATTTTCATTTTTTATACAGGATGGGAGAATCTATGAAGATAGTAGCAGGATTCATGGTTCCTCCCTTTGGGGTATTGCAGGGGAGCCTGGGAAGAAATGGGGAGCCAATAAGGAGAAGCACCAGAAAAAGTAAAATGTTCTAAAATTGATTGTGGGGAGGATTGTACAACACTTCTTGATCTGATTGAGGCATTAAATTGTATGATATTTGGATTATGTCCCAATAAAATCATTTTTATGGGGCTGAGCCCTGGTGGTGTAGTGGTTGTGCGCGGGACTATGGCCCACTGGGATGGAGGTTCAATTCTAGCAGTGGCTCCACAGGAGTAAAGGCTGGGCCTCCTGTTCCCACCACCAGAGGGCAGTGATGTTCCCCCCCCCCAAAAAAAAACATTTTTATGGAAAATAATAAATTCCTGTTCTTTAAAGTTACCCACTTGTGGGGTTTTTTTGTTACCAAACTTGAAAATCAAAGTTGGGCTGAATCACACAAATCAGAACATACTGTTTGCTGGAACTGTTCCAGGCTGCAGAAGTCAAACTGGATAGCAACTCCAGGGCCCCGAGGAGTCTCTCTCTCTTTCTGTCTCTGCTTCAGTGCTAACTCTACAAAGAATGTGCTCATGACCAGACCAGGGTTGGGTTGCTCAGGAGGCACGGGATTACATGTGTTTACTTATTAATCTGTAGTGGACTTAAAAAAATCACATTGAAGAGTGTGCTTCTCGATACAGTTGCCATTTGTTTCTGTCCCAAACCTCACAGCTCCTGCCTATAGAATCGAAGCTTCTTTTCTAATTTGCAATTCATGACAGGGTCAGTGACCCCAGTAAAAAAAGCAGCCTGAAATTTGCTTATTAATCTAAAGTGAACAATGCAGACTAATCAATTAGCTCAAATAAATCCATTCCTACCTTGCTTACTGGCTAATCCGCTTCTGCCATGGACAAACTAGCAGTCTGTGGTAGAGTTCTCTCTGTGAGAAAAAAAAGACTTCCATATCCACTCTCTGTGGGGTTCCCTCTATATTAATACTCGACTTCATTATTTGAATTTATTTTATAAATTGATTGAAGTTTAATTTTAACATACAATGGATTTTATCAATGAGATTCAAGATATTTAAATTCTTAATAACCATATTTTCTTCATCTCAGGAAATGAGAAAATGCTACCTTTGAGAAATTCCACAACTTGGCCAGATTCTTAGCCTAGGCCTTCCTTTCTTGTTATCCTTGACAGGGGAGTCAGGTCTTTTGGATCCACAGTTGGGTGAGAGTAGTGCTCTTCCCCTATGCACACCTGACTTGGGAGGAGCTTGGGGTAAGGATGTCACAACGTTATAAACATCAGATCAGTTGCTTTGACTCCACTTTCCCCAAAGAATTAGCTTTGCTTCAGGGTCTGCTTATGGGGAAACTAAAAGTAAGACATTGGCCACATGAAATGCCACCATATGTTTGAAACCAAGACCTCTCCGAGGGTGGGGTCTTCAGTTCCTAGGGAATCAAGTGATGCTTCTAGGCTTGGGGCAATGTCTGGTTGGAGAGAACTTCCACATAAGCTGAAAGTTCATCCCCAATCTTGGGCATTGGGGTGACCAGATGCAGGAGATGGGCTTTTGCTCTGGTGTCTGCTTGTACCTTATGCTGAAGAGATGCACACGAAGTCACCTGGGAAGACCAACAGACTAGGCTACAACTGCCATCCTTCCATGAAACTTTTTCTACTCCTCTCCTCCTGAAGTAGGAATAACTCACCTACTCCTTTGTTCGTGTAACCACAAAACACACTCTATTATCATACCATGTTCACATCTATTTCCTCGTAATAGCATCAAGTTTCCTGAGATCACATTTTCTTCTTCTGCATGCCCTTGTTAACCAGTTACCAATAAGATGCCTGAAAACAATATTATGGAGGCACTTAATGAATGTCTGATGAATGAACACCTGAAAATATAGGATCCCCTCCAGGACTAAGATAATGTGAATGCTGGGTTTATGTTCCGAGCTAGGTTTGAGACCAGAACATCCACCTTTTGCTTTCATAAGGGAGGCTGGGCAATTGGCTGGCCAAGTTTCCCTTGCTATCCAATCTATCTGAAGAGGCTCTTAGTTTACCCTTCAAGAGAACAGAGGATGGAGAAGCAGGCTTATTTCCTGACTGTTCAGTGTACTTCCTTCACTAAACACCAGGCCAGCCTGGCTTTTAAGTGCGGCCAGTAGCATCACTCAATAGCGACAAGGGTTAACCTACTCGTTCAGCAGAAGACTGGGTGTAGGATGTGACTCATCTGTCTCCCTGCTAGAACCATGAATAGCTGTGCTCAGAGGGGGGGTGGGGTGGGGAGAAGGCTGTCAAATGTCTCCTATAGCTTGTTCTCGGCTACCCAGTGCTGTCGTTTATGAGCATGGAGTATGGGGTTTATCTGGGCCCCTTATTTTGCACCTTGACCCTTCTGGCTAGTTGGTGGCTTCCTTTTTTCTTGCCTGCAAAATTAAAGGCTCTCTTCTTTCAGAAAATGATATAATGTAAATGAGATCCATACTTTAAATTCAGTGACAAGAGAGGATGCACAGAATTAGGTCAGAGCCTAATATTCACAATAGGCATAAAATATATGTGTGGAATAGTAAAAGAAGGAAAATGGATTCTAGCTTTTTCGACCAGCATCCAACAAATAGACTGTTAGTCATTTTATGTGGTGTGCTTCCCCTTAGGAAATACATTTTAGGATAGAGAAGATAAGGATCCAGGAATTGTGCTGGTTACAATTTTCCATGTTTTTTTTTTGCATAGGATATATGTAGAAATTAATTTGATATTGCATAGTTGAAATATGCATATAAATAAGTGCTCTGAAAGATCCATTATTGTTCCAACATCCTGGGAGTTAAAAAAAAAGAGAAAGATTTACCAGACTTGTATCTTCCCCATTTCAGTCGTCAGTGATGTAAGGATCTTGTTTAAAAAGACCTGTCCTTTCGTGGCTGGGTTCCACCTCTGCATAAGCCCTGTGCTGAGACAGGGCTTTAAAGCATCTGTGTTTCAGAGCCAGAGGATAAAAGCCCTCCCTCGATCTCACCACACTCTCCAGGAAACAAATGCTCCAGCCATCAGACTGACACCAGCAAATGCTCCCCAGTTGTTTCCACTAATGCTTTGGCTTTTTGCAAACGTTACCTTCACTCAGGGCTTTGTCTTCCTTTTTCAGTACAAGGCGAGAAAACCCATGAGAAACACACACATACACACACACATCACTTGCTTTACTAAGTATTCCCTAAAACCATAACCCTGCATCCTTTAGGTGGGGGCATTACATAGATGTAATCCCCGGTGTGCACGCTCCTTCAAATGTCCGCATCTTTCCTTGAGAGACACAAACGATAGGAAAAGAAGAAGCCCCAGTGAATCTTGCTGTTCTAAGCCTAGAGTTGCTCGGGTTGTACTGAAACCCATTTCATGAATCAAGAAAAACCACAACTAAACTCACGTGGAGGCTAGGCAGTCCAGTCCAGATTTAGTAAACATTTCCATTTTGCACTCGCTTTAGAGTAAACAGCAAGATCTGGTGCTGGCAGGGATCTGCTCTGAGTGCTAATGAAAACACCCGCATGGCCCAGGTGGTATGTGGCAGGGGAGTGTTAGTCACACATGTACCTGGGAAAACACCCTGCTCCCACACAGGACGGGCAGCCAGCTTGTCCTTTAAGGTAATTTGTCAAACTATTTTCAAGTTACACAATATGTGAACCGCTGGTTCAAATGCATTTTATTTTCTTTCGTTCCTATTCAAAACATAATATCATGTACCACATTAAGATAATCTCATAGGGGGTAAATGATCACTCCATACTGGTAGCATGCCAGATGGGAATTTAAGAGGCCTATTTGTCTCAACCACCAACTGACTTTAGATATTATTCATTCATTCATTCATTCATTCATTTCCGTGGAATGCTTTCTCTCCCACTGTCATCCGTTGCTGGGTAGTAGATTCTGACACAGCAACTCCATATGGGTCAGAACCTAACTGTCGTCCATACGGTTTTCAGTGGGGAATATATTTAAAAACATGACCACGTGTCTTTTTTCCAAAGTATTTCAGGTTGGAATTGAGCAACCAATCATTTGGTTAAAGGATGCTAAGCAATTGCACTATCCAGGGAAGAAACTACTCTATTAAAAGGCTTTTTATAAAAACTGTGCATTGTAGTTTTGAAATCATGTATTCAATGACAGAGTAAGAAAACGAAGTGGTAGAATAATTGACCAAGACATAGAAATCGCTTCATCAGTCACTGTTGTTCTCTGGCATGTCATGTATATAGTGTGTGGGACATATGTCAGTGCAGAAATTTGTATCATACTTGCTCAGTTACAGGCAGCGAAGTACTGGACCCAGGACATGTTCTTTTTATTCACCCATCCTTCCTGCAAGCTCTTTGAATAATCTAAGTGAGCAGCAGCTCTTTGAAACACAGTCTGGATCCTATTCCTTTTGGATTATGTGAGTTTGACATCTTCATTTTTAATATTCTGAGTGCAGTGTTCTGCTTAATTCAATGAAACGGTATTTTATAAAACAAATTATATCTTGATGCAATCAAGACATAATACTATCATTTTTTAATATTAAGAGGCAAATTGGAAATACAAGTTCCAGTGGCTTACAGAGGCTCCGACATCTTTCTCTGTGAAACCTACAGCCCTGAGGCCCATATGTGTAGCAGTGGTGTGGGGATGATCCTCTGGAATCAACTTGCCCTTACAGGTGAGCTATGCCTTAGTCAGAATGGTGAGTCCTTGAAAAAGTTTTCAAAGCTTCTATGCCCAGATTTTCTTCCATGACCCAAGTTCACTTTTCAGCTTCATGTCCCCTGGATCCAGAGAGTGAAGCCTGTGCATTTGAATTCGACTCTCCTAGAACTTTGGACAACTGACCTCACCTTCCTTGAAATGCTTCAGTTTGCTTAGCAGTAAAATAGATGTCAGGTTTATGATACCTAACTGGCATCAACCTACCAGAGTATTCCTAAATTGTACAGATGCGGATTATTTAGTGGACATGGCATATACACAGACTGGAAGCACACAGGTAGGCTGACACCATAGCCATCTATTTTTCCTTTTCTAAATATCGTCTCAACAATCTCGTGAAGACCCACCTTACTGTGTCTTTTATCGAAAGTTGCAATTTTTTCCCCGATATGTAGAATTTTGCCTGTATAACTGAGAAATTGCTGGGCTATGGCTTTTCACTCCGATATTTACAAGGCATTTATCTGTTCCTCGATGTGGTGCTCTTCAGAAGCCCTGAGCAGGGTTTAATGCAGCAGAGATTAAACTCCAGGGTAGTGTGACCATCAGCAGCTGTTTGTTTCCTCCTTCAACAGTGGAGTGAATGGTACATGTCAGAAATGAGACCGTGCACATGTGGTAACGTGTTACTCTAAACACTCGACAGTCCTCATCTCGCATCCCCCAACACCCCCCCCACCCGCCCCGCCCTCCCCATACAAACCCACATGCTGGCAAATGGCAGTCTCAATGCAACCAGATGGGTAAGTGGCCTGAGAGTTGCCGAGGCCATGGGATGCAATCAGATTTTACTCAACAAAGATGTCACTTTGTGTTCAGATAAATACTCTAAGATAAAGGGAAAGGAAGGATGATTTTGAGTTCATTCTCATTTTAGGGAAGCTGGGGGCCATCCGGAAGCTATTCTGCTCTAGGATTTGCATTCTCAGTACGGCTCCCTGAATCTTAGCTCAGCCAAGCATGTGATGTTTACATCAGTCAGTTTATTAGTAATAAAGCCTTTCTCAAAGTTTGGCTTTGGCTTCCTTAGAGCATCATTGGCGTCCATAAAAGCATGTCAATGCAAGTGTCTGTCAGCGGCAATGTGCTTTCTTACTGGTAACTATGGAATTGACTTGAAACCAAGACAAACTCAAGCAAAGAGAATTCTCTAGGCAACAGTTAATATCCGAACAAACACCTTCTTCTTATAGTTCCAAGACTGCATCGTACCCTCAGGAGATAAAGACCATATCCGTCCTTTCAAGGTGACTATCCTCTCTCTCTCACTGCGAACAAGTCCCTGCTGACTGTCACACTGACAGTGTGCAACCCAGTGGGGCAGATGGAACTGTCCCTGTGGGTTTCCAAGACTTGAACTCTTTACAGGAGTAGAAAGCCCTGTCTTTCTCCAAGTAGTTTGAACTGCTGACCTTGCCGACAGCAACTCAATGCAAAGCCATTATGCCACTGGATCTCCAAGGTGACTAGCGTTGAGGTAACAATGCAAAAGAATGGCAGGTACTGCACAAGGTGACTACCTAAGAATGGTTTTTTTCCCCCTATCTCAATAGAATCACAATTTTATTTTGATAGCAATGTGACTAGTCCTGACTGATGCTTTGTCTAAATCTATGTCAGCCATAGCATCACTCTTTTCCTTATTTAGACCACTCCCTTTCCTAGACTTTCTGGCTAAATTATTCATAAGATGTCGGTGGCTACATCTGTCAGAAATGGACTTCATCTTCCCTCTTCCTACTCTGCATTAGTTTGGACACTTTGCTGACACCCACTCACCCTGGATGATGATCCTGCCAGCATTTGAAATATGGCTGTTTCACAGCAACATGAAATCCACTACAGTTAGACAGACTGGCAGATGAGTGACAGTTTTCAGAATGCATCAAAATTCAATGTCAATAAAACCACACCCGCACACCTGGAACGAGAAACAGTGTCATGATCAATAGAGAAAAGGTCGTAGTTGTCAATCATTTCACTTGAATCCACAATCCTCACTAATAAAAGCAACAGTCAAAAGTTCAAAAGATGGTATTGCACTGGGCAAATCTGTCCTTTAAAGTGCTAAAGAACAAAGATGTCACATTGAGGACTAAGGTGTGCCAGACCCAAGCCATTGTATTGTCAACCACCTTATGAATGCATGAAAGGCAGGCTATCTATAAGGAAGTCTGATGCATTCAAATGATAGTGTTTGTGGAGAATATTGAAAGTACCATGGACTGCCAGGAGAACAAAGAATATTGAAAGTACCATGGACTTCCTGGCTGGAAGCACCACAGCCAGGAAAAGTGAGGACAGGACAGAGAGTATTCATCTCACATACTTTAGACATGTTATCAGAAGGGAACAAAAAACCTAACTACTGTTGAGTCATTGTGGCCTCGTAGAGGCCCTATAGAATGGAAAAGAGCTGCCCTTTCAGGTTTAAATCTTTACAGGAACAAAAATGCTTGTCTTTTTTTTTTTACCCTGTGGAGTGGGTGGTGGGTAACCCGCTACACTGACAGGGTTTCTCAGAAAGGAGCAGTCTTGGGAAAAGGACTCATGCTTAACAAAAGAGATCAGCAAAAAAAGAGGAAGACTGACACAGTGGCTGAGACAGTGGGCTTAATCATAACAATTGTGAAGATAGCACAAGATCAGGCAGTGTTTCATACATAGGGTCACCATGAGTTGGAAGCTGTCACTTATTCCACAGACTATTCCAGAGTTCAGAAAGAAACAGCAGTCTTCCAGACACATTCTATGAAGCCAGCATAAATAATCCTGACATCGAAGCCAGGCAAAGAAACTACAAAAATGGAAAACAAACTAGAGACCAATTTCCTTCATGAGTATAGATGCAAAAATTCTCAATTAATTTTTAGCCAATAGAATCCAACAATATAGAGGAAGAAAATAATTCACCACAATCAAGGGAGATTCATACCAGTGATGCAAGGTTGACTCAAGACTTGAAAAACAATCAAGGTTCCAGGAGGGCAGTGATGCGGAAAAAAACCCAATCAGGTAGTCCACCACATAAGCAAGACAAAGAATAACAGCCACATGATCATATCAATAGATGTAGAGAAGGCATTTGACAATATCCTCATGGTTCCAGAATTTATTTACATATTCTTCTATGGATGGGCATTTGGGCTATATCCAGCTTCTTACTCTTGTGAACAGAATTATGAGTAGCAATGGAGAGCATATATCTGTCTGTATTGTGTCCTTAATTATTTGAGATATATATCCAGTGGAGATATTACGGGATTATAGAGAATTTCCATTCCCAGTTGTTGTAAGTAGAACCACATCACTCTCCACAACACTTGCAGATGTTTACAAACCCACCAGCAGTGTGTAAAAGTTCCAAGTTCTTTGCGTGCTCACCAGCATTTGTTGTCTTCTATTTTGGGGGGTTGGCCCATTTTTATTGTCGTTGGTGTAATATGGTAGCTCATCATTATTTTGATTTGCATCTTCCAGATGACTAGCAATAGCAAGTGTTTTTTTCCTGTGTTTGTTGACCATTGGAATGTCATTTTTGGTGAACTTTCTGTACACGTGCTTCACCTACCTTTTATTTGGACTATTTGTTTGTACTTATTGAGGGATTGCGATATTCTATATATTTCAGAAATCTACTCCTTAGCTCTTTTGTTGTAGCTAACATTTTCCCTTCCAGGTAGTTGTGCTTGCTTTTTACTGTTTTGGCAAATTTTTTGATGCATATGTGTCTTATTTTTTCGTAGACCCCAGTCGTCTATTTTGTCTCCTCCTCCTCTTCCTCTCCCTCCTTCTTCTAGAGAAAGCAATACAGCAGGTTTATTGATCCATAAAATCAAGAGACACTGAGCATAGGCCCCCAGTGGGTTTATACCGCTGAAGGAAAAGCATAGTGAGACCTATTTTGTAAGCATTATATAGTGGTTTCTCTGTTGTCAAACAGCTTGAATTTTCCACTGCTGAAACAAGAAAGTTTGAAAAAGAATGCTGCTCTGTGTTCATAATTTTGCACAATAGTCAAGCTCAAAATCCAACTTGAAAAATCCTATACTGACCAAGAGTCGCATCTCACTTCGAACCCAAAAGGGTGACACCAGTCCAAGCTCTGCTCTCACTCAGATCACATATAGTGCTTGCGTTAGTGTGTTATAACAATGACCCCTGTGCTTTTGTCTCCATGCTATTAGTTTAAAATATCATAACCATGGCTCCAAAAGAAGTTAGTGATGGCAGCAGGAATACTAGGAAGGAAATTGTGAAAATGACAACAGAGTTCAAGAAATTATGAAATTTGAATCAGGTCATAGATTGTCTGATTTGGTGGCTGGATTCACGGTTAAGTCGACATTATCAACATTTAAAAAAATGTGATTAAGGTGGCTAAGGTACTGAAAGGTTGTGAAATCGTTCACCACGAAACAAAGGCCCCAGACCATCAAAGGGTTTGAAAAGTTATTGCTAATTTGAATAAATCCTAAATAACTTGATAGCATATCTGAGACAGTGATGCGCAAGAAAGCTCACAGCCTCCGTAGCAAATTTATCAGTGTAACTTGGGGGTCTCAGAACCAATTATTTGGTTTTTCATTGTTTCCTCTGGGGAAATATTTCTTCAGTTCTCCAACTTTTTGGGAATACAGATTTGGAAAAAGTTGAATTCAACAACTGATGTTTCACTGTGGTTGATACCCTTCACGAGCTCTTAAATTTGTTCCTATTATTTTCATTGATGATATATAGAGTGCTGAAATTTACCCTATGTCTCTGATCTAGCTCGTGTTCATTTTTTTTTATGGAGAGAGATATGGATTCTATTTTATTTTTATCCAGATGAGGATCGAATTTTGCCATAACCATTAAATGGTTTGTTTGGTTTTTTTTTTTGTCTTTTGTTGAAGATCCTGCCTGTAGGAGAATAGATTTCATTCTAGGATTTTTATTCTGTTTCATTGGTCTTTGTAGCTATTATTGTACCAGAGTCAGGCTATTTTAACTACTGTGACTGTGTAATAGGCTTGGAGGTCAGGCACTACAAAGCCTCCTACTATGTTTTTCTTCCTGAAGAGTCTTTCATTATCCTAGACCTCTTCCTTCTCCATGTGTAGTGAGTAATTCCTTTTTACATTTCTTTAGAGAATGAAGTTGGAATTTAGATAGTAATTGCAATGTATTTATAGATGACTCGGGAAGATATTGACATTTTCACAATATTAAGTTTTCTTATTCAGGAGTTTGGGATACGCTTCCATTTGGGTAGCTCTCTTTTGGTCTCCCATAGCAGTTTTCTCTGTATAGGTCTTCTGTTTCTTTGGTGAGGTTTATTTCTAATTATTTCACTTTTAGCGTGGCTATTAAGATGGTATTTTTAAAGTATTTCCCAGTACACTCTTCACTGGACTACACAGATCCAATAGATTTCTGCTTGTTAATCATGTATCCTGCTACTTTACCAAATCTCTCAATTATTTCCAGAAATCTTTTTGTGTCGCCTTTGGGTTTTTCTACATTTAAAATTTTATTATTTTAATTTATGTTTGATTTAATTTTGAACTGTGACAGTTTCACTCATTATTTGCCCAATTGTAGTCCTTTGATTTTTTTTGTTGTTATTATCTAATGGCTCTGTCGCAGGAGAAAGATAAGGCTTTCTATTCCTGTAAAGAGTTCATCTCAGAATCTCACAGGAGCAGTGCTATCTTGTCCTGTAGGGTCATTATGAGTCAGCAAAGACTTGATATCAGAGAATTAATGGTGCTGGCTAAGATTTCCAGTTGAATAAGAGTGGTGATAGGGGTTGTTCTTATCTCATGCACATACTCTGGGGAAATGTTTTCAGTTTTCCTCCATCAAACATGACATTTTTCATTAGTTTTTCATATATTGCCTTTCACAGGGTTGAGGAACTTCTCTTCTATTTTACTGAGTGTTTTAATCATAAATGGATGTTATATGAGGGGGTAACCAAAAAAAGCTCTGCCGAGAAGGTTCTCTCTGGTCCCAGTGCATTTTTTTTCATAAAAGCAGTTTCACTTCATTTTGTTGTGATGGTCAATTTAAGAGAACAGTGTGTAACTGTGAAATGTTGTTTCCTGATCAGGACACTGTTGTGATATTGAACACAGCTTGCACAAGAAGTGCTATGGGAAAAGCTCACGTGTACCAGTGGTTTCCTTGGAGTGATGTCAACTTTCTGAGCAGATGAAAATGTTGACCCATAGTTTATTCCACTAGGTCAGACTGTTGATCAAACTTTCCATTTAGAGGTCATGAAGAGATTGTATAAGAGTGTGAGACAAAAAAGGGCTGATTCATGATCAATGGGGGACTGGTTTTGCCACTATGACAATGCACCTGCTCACACAGCCATCTCAGTGTGCCAGATTTTAGCCAAAAACAGCATCCTTCTCTTGCATCATGCACCTTACTCACCCAACCTTGCTCGCTGAGAATCCTTTTTGTTTCCGTGACTGAGGAGAGACAGAAAAGGACAGCAATTTGATGACATAAAAGAGATGAACAAAGAAATGAGGGAGGTGCTGTTAGCCATCCAAACAGATGAGTTTGAAAAAAAATGTTTCCAAGAATGGAATAGCAATTTGACAAATGTATTAAATGTCATAGAATACTTTGAATTAAATACATATCTTTGAAAAAGAGTGGGTTTTTTTTTTTTGTTACCTCCTTATCTGACAGAAACCTTTGTTTCCCTACTGGTGTGATTGGTTTGTACGTTCCCAAGTAAATACAAACCTCTCTTTTGTGGGGAGTAAAGATAGAATTACTTGTACACTGGGTGAATGCTTCACAGAAGATGTGCTGACTGCCTTTCTTACTCCCATGTGACAAAAATGATAGGTCATTGCACCACAGGCATTGCTTCATTTCTTCACTGGAAGTGGACCTATGATTAAAGTCTATTGCCATTCTTTTGATCCCACCGAGAGCAACTCTATAGGACAGAGTAGAAGTTTCCCAAAGGATTTCGAAGGTTATCATCTTTATGGGTCACATCTTCACCAGTGGAGCAGCTGGTGAGTTCACGCAGACAAACATTTAATGCTTGGCTAGCAGCCAAGCATTTAATCATTACGCCACCATGCCTCCTCATAGAGCTCCGCTATTTCCTGACAGTGAAGCAGCAAGCAGATATTAGTTCAATTTGTTACAATTTGTGAAAGTGATCTTTCTGGAATCAGGGCCAACAAATTGCTGTCATTGAATCACTTCTGACCCATATCAATCTTATATAGGGTTTTTGAGTTTTTAAATTTCAGTCAGCCTCATCTTTCTTCAACAGGATGGCTGGTGTGTTGGAATCACAGATCTTTTGGTTCATAGCCTCTGTCAGACAGGGTTCTCTAGAGAAACAAAACCAGGACACTAGAAATTCTCTATATATTTACATAGATAAAGGAATATATAAGATAATCTATAAAGCAGTACAAATGGCTTGGTGCAACTCACTTGCATGAGACAGCTAGTGTACTGGCAGTCCTTCATGTCCTGAGGGCCGGCAAGTAGTCCTCTGTAGAGCAATTCACGCTATCCAGCCACAGGCAGCAAACAGCAAAGCAGGTCACCAACAGTCAGCCAGGTGGCAGAGTCCAACAGTCCCCAGCTCAAGAGATGTATATTTCAGGAGCGTGGTGAAACAGGGCTTTATGGAACCTCAACTCACAGCTCCACAGTCCACAGATTAGGTGTCCCACAGGTAGTGTTACTTGGAGGTCGAGGCACAGGATGAACGAGGCAGCCT
>PVJH01033007.1:0-22027 GCA_004026705.1 Nesogale talazaci
GAAATTGAGATATGGATCTAACATTTTCCCAAGTAGCTTCCTAGTTGACTCAACATAATTTATTGATTGCTACTAGTAATCCCTCATTGGTTTGAGACTGCACCTTTACAAAGATAAAAGTTTCAAATTGTTGTTGTAGCGCACCTCTTGAGTTACGTACAACTTCTAGTGATCCTGTGGGCAGATGAGAGAGAGTCCACCAACCTTCCCGTTAGCGGCCAGGGGTTTCACTCTTGGGCAGCCAGCTAGAGGAATAATGAGCTCTTTCATGACACTGGAAAAAAACTAGTCTGATTTTTTCCACTTGTAAGAAATTCTTTAATTGTCTTTAGCATATGCATGCTGAATAAATGTATATTTTTCCTTAAATGGTTGTATTTTTGATAAGCTATATTTCCTTAGAATAACATTTCAAAGCCCATATTGTTTAGCTTGAAGACAATTTTTTTTTTTTTGGCATCACTGCTCTCCAGCAGTGGGAGTAGGAGGCCCAGCCCCACTGCTGGAATTGAACCTCCGTCCCAGTGGACCGCAGTCCCGCGCACAACCACTACGCCACCGGGGCTCAGCCCCGAAGACAAATTTTTAAAAACAGGTTGTTAATTAACTATAGATGTACTAGTATATAACTTAAATTTTTCTGATATAAAGCTCGAACTGTATGTTTATGGCTTAACAGGCCTAAAATTGTCCGCGGTTTATTCTTTGGAAAATAAAACCAGTCTTCTTGGTTGTATCATACCATTTGAAAACTTGAAAAGTTAGAAAAACTTTTTAATTACCTATGTATTAAAAACTAAATATCGGCTGAGCCCCGGTGGTGTAGTGGTTGTGCATGGGACTGCGGCCCACTGGGTTGGAGGTTCAATTCCAGCTCCCAGGAGCAAAGGCTGGGCCTCCTACTCCCACCACCTGAGGGCAGTGATACCTTAAAAAAAAAAAAAAAAACCCTAAATATCATAATTTTGTATCTATCATTCCATTTTCTCTGTTTCCTTATTTTACAGATTTGCAGTCTTACTGCATGTAGCATATCACAACTGATTTATTTACAAATGAGCCAAGAATGCCCTTTCATGCCACTGAGTATTGTTCTAAAGTCTTTCTCAGTAACTGCAAGTCAAGGATTCCTGTATAGGGAAGACACTTGAAAAGTTCCTCTCCCTGTTTACTGTCAAAGGGATCACATTGAAGAGCATCATATACATTAACACTTCTCTTCTCTGATGGTTTTTCTAAGGGAAATCTCTAGATGTAGGTTATTAAGTCAGGAGGCTTTTTAAAAGCTTTTGTTCCATACTGCCTTTCTTTTCGGTTTTCTTTCTGTCTGTGTTTGCTGTTTTTGAGGGTGTACACAGTGAAGCATGCACTTGCATACCCTGTTCAGCATGTCTGCAGATCCGGTCTGTGGTCCCCAGCTGCCTCTCTGTAAGGACTGTGCCAATGGGCAAGTCCCTCAGCAGGAGGGGGCAAAAGTGACCACTTTCTTAACCATCTTGCCCTTCCTGGGAAGAGTTGTTGAGGTTTATGCTTTGCCCATTTGATAGGGAGCAACCACTATTTTGGATTCATGATGCGTGGACATGCTCTTTTAGTGCCCCCCACCCCCCACACACACATTAGCACTTGCTGAAAATGTCATTTTAGCATCAAAGGTATTTCCAATTAAGTCCCTTTCTAACTCTCTCTATCATTGCAGGCCATGGATCATCTGCAGTCTTTCATTGCGGATTGTGACCGAAGGACAGAAGTGGCTAAGAAAAGGTTAGCAGAAACTCAAGAGGAGATCAGCGCTGAAGTCGCTGCGAAGGTAAGAGGTCCAGGCATTTTGCTATAACACTAGCTAGTTCTGATGCTCAGCTCTTTTGGTTTATGCTCATTTTTAGTTGGAAATTGTAGATTCATAGGCTTCTTCTTCTTCTTCTTCTTCTTCTTTTTTTTTTCCCCCCTTTTCGGCATCACTGCCTCTGGTGGTCGTGGGCGCTACCCAGCGCTGCTCCTGAGAGCCACCGCTCGATTTGAACCCCCACGCCCGTGGGATGCAGTCCCGCACTCAACCAGTTACACCACCGGGCTCAGCCATAGGCTTCTTTTTAATGTCGAGTTTATGTCTATGATGTCTATGTGTTCTCAGTTTGCTCCTTTTTTTTTTTTTTTTTTGGTGGGCATCACTGCCCTGGTGAGATTAGGAGGCCCAGCCTTGCTCCTGGAGAGCTGCTTCTGGATATGAACCGCCAACCCTGTGGGCCACAGTCCCTCACACAACCACTATGCCACTGGGGCTCAGCCCCAATTCACTACTTTTAAAGAATTTTGGGGGGCGTGGTTAATCATTTTATTGGGGGCTCATACACTTTTTATTATGATCAATACATACATCTATTGTATAAAGACCACATTTGTACATTTGTTGCCATCATCATTCTCGAAACATCCTCGTCTACTTAGGCCCTTAGTATCAGTTTCCCATATTTCCCCTCCCTCCCTGGTCCCCCTCCCTCGTGAACCCTTAATAATTTACAAATTATCATTATTTTGTCATATCGTACACTGTCCGATGTGTTCCTTCACCCACTTCCCTGTTGTCTGTACTCTAGGGAGAAGGTTATATATAGATCCTTATAATTGGTTCCCCCTTTCTACTTCACTTTCCTTCCAACGTCCTGGTATTACCACTCTCACCACTGGTCCTGGAGGCATCATCTGTCCTGAATTCCCTGTTTTCCCGCTCCAGTGTACATCCCCAGATCTAACCAGATTTGTAAGGTAGAATTGGGATCATGATAGGGGGGGAGGTGGGAGGAGGAAGCATTTAAGAGTAAGCGGAAAGTTGCAGATTTCATCATTGCTTCGTTGTACCTTGACTGACTCTTCTCCCTGCAACTTCTCTGTAAGGGGATGTCACTTCACCTACCAATGGGCTTTGGGTCCTCAATCTACCCTCCTTTCTCAGTTATAATGATATAATTTTTTGTTCGTTGATGCCTGATACCTGATGCCGTCAATACCTCGTGGTCACACGGGCTGGTGTACTTCTTCCATGTGGGCTTTTTTGCTTCAAAACTAGATGGCCGCTTGTTTACTTTCAAGCCTTTTAAGACCCCAGATACTATATCTTTTGATAGCCGGGCACCATAAAAAATGTTTTTATTGGGCTGAGCCCCGGTGGCGTAAGTGGTTGAGTGCGGGACTGTGGCCCACGGGCTTGGCAGTTCAAATCCAGCAGTGGCTCTCAGGAGCAGCACTGGGTAGCTCCTTCGACCACCAGAGGGCAGTGATGCCCCCCAAAATGTTCTTATTACTTAATTTTACCCTTCACAAAATACAGCAAGAGACAGTCTCTGTGGACTCAACAGAAGCTCTGTTGTATGGTTCATTATACCAAAAGCATATTCTAGCGCACATTTCACCTGTGCAGCAGAACCACAATAACACACCCAGAAAGTGAACATTCTTTTTTTGGGGGGCATCACTGCTCTCGGTGGTGGGAGTAGGAGGCCCAGCCCCACTGCTGGAATTGAACCTCGGTCCCAGTGGGCTGCAGTCCCGCGCACTACCACTACCCACCGGGGCTCAGCCCCCCATAGCCACATTTTATGAACATCTAGACTTACCCATATAGGGCACAGTGGCATCAAAGTGTGCTGCTTAGATCTTTTATGTAAAGATTATCCCTGCAGAGACCCTGTGGAGCAGTTCTGTTCTGTGTGGTCCTTATGATTTGGTATAACCTTTTTTTCCCCCTTGAAAAGTACTGTGTAGATGGGGACATTGCTGGTGAATATCCGATGTTACATGGCTCAAAGAGAGAAGTCCTTTGTGGAGAACAGAGCCGTTGTATGGGCTCTTCATCCCTGCGGAAGTGCAGTATGACTAGGATGCTGCCTAAGCAGCCTCACCCTCAGTGGCTGCGCACAGGAACTTCAGGAGCCCCTGGTCATTGGGAAGTGGAGTCAACTTGGAGGGCGTCCAACCGAGTCTGACTGGGTGGTCTGTCTGTCTGGAGTGGGCTATCCTTTTACCACCTGGAAGCTGCTGGCCCGTGCCCGGCAGCCTAGCCTGGCGGTGATCTTGTGGTCCAGCAGCATCACAGCCAGACATACAAATGCCTTCTCAGGCTTCCTGGGTGTCCTGTGTTCTGCCATCTTGTTAAGCAAAGTAGTTACATGGCTATACTTGGACAAAATTGACTATGATACATGGCAAAGGGCATGGATGTTGGGAGGGTCGAGAGCGACACTGAGGAATTGTTCAGTGATCTCTATTTAATGAAGGACACCATGTGTTGGGCCAAGAGGTGCAGTCATTCAAGAGTTGAGCATCTCGAAGAGATGGAGAATCTGTTGAACCTGCCCAGGCCAAGGATGGAGAGCAGTTGTTTTCCCGGTGTCAGGAGGAGATGAAGCCAGCTTGCCTCGTTAAGTTCTGACTGACTTCGCCAGTGCATTTGGGATATGTGCTCACTTGGCTACAGTAACAGCTCCGCGCACTTTGGAAACAGTTCTGAACTTCTCTGCTCCTTGTTTATTTAAGACTTTTTCTTTTTCTTCTAGGCAGAGCGTGTTCATGAGTTAAATGAAGAAATTGGTAAATTATTGGCTAAGGTGGAACAACTTGGAGCTGAAGGGAATGTGGAAGAATCCCAGAAAGTGATGGATGAAGTAGAGAAAGCACGGGCGAAGAAGAGAGAAGCCGAGGTGACTGCACCGATTGAGCTTGAGACCTCTCTTGCTGTGTCTGTGACAGGAGATCTGGAACCATGGGTCTGCTGAAACCTGACAGAGGAAGTGGACTGAAGTAGTGACGCCCCTCTGTGTGTGCATCCTCACTTCTGTCCACCCTCCTCTGCACCGCCTGATGTGCATGGCCGCCTGTCTTCTTGTCCCATCTGCCAGCACCGTCCGTAGGAAATGCTTCTTCAGTGGCACAGGCCCTCCGTGACTGTTTGTGTGGGCCACCTGGTAGTCTTTAGACTTTGCCTTCAGACCAGATTGTCATAGTCTCCGCTGTTTTCAGCCGACATGCTGTTTACCGCAGCCTGTGTCCTTCCCCTCACCCCTCCTTTTCTCTAACTTCACACTGATGTCCTTTGACTGCCATCGCTGTATACGTCACACAATTGTGGAGGATTTCAGCTGTCTTTCCATTTTTCCCACCTCCTTCAGTCGATTTTGAAATCAGGAAATGTGAGGTCTCTCGTTTGCTTGTTTTTTAAAAGTTTCATTTGTACACACCTCACATATCCTATAACTTAATCATTAAGTCATATTGAGGGCTGAGCCCCGGTGACGTAGTGGTTGTGCGCGGGACTGCGGCCCACTGGGACGGAGGTTCAATTCCAGCAGTGGGGCTGGGCCTCCTACTCCCACCACCGGAGGGCAGTGATGCCTAAAAAAAAAAAAGTCATATTGAGGAAGATTTGTGCAATCATTATCACAATTGATTACGGAATATTTTCTTCTTGTACTTATTTTTAGCTTCCCATTCTCCCCTACCATGCCAGTTATCAATTTAATGACTCACTATATCTACCTAACCTGGACTTCATATACAGAAAACCATACAAAACAAAAAACAGGAAGCAAGCACAAGACAATGGCAAAACATAGAAAAGCATCAATCAAAAAGAAATTATCCATCAATTTTCCCTTATCTTTGTTTATAATACCAAGTGCAAACTTAGCAAAGTCATAATTTTAGTGAGACATAATTTTGTAAGGCTGCTCCTGAGAAGGACAGGGCGGCTCGTTGGGGGGGGTGGGGGGGGTGGGGCAAGCCTGTCTGGGGGCGGATGGTCTCCTCTGGGGTGGGGAATGTGTTGGGGCCCTTTCAGAGCATACACACTGCGCTGGCAGTAGGCCTTCTTCTTTCCACATCTTTCACTGATAGGCATTAGTGGGCTCCATACAGCTCATTATAAAAAAACCAATACTGCAGGAAATGGAGCACTGTGAAGCTCTGAGAAATGCTTTCAGAAAGCCCCATTCTGTACCACAGTCACCAAAAAGGGCCCCCTGTCTTCTCCAGGAAGCTGCTACAGCTATCCTCTCCTCTGCAGTACATAGGTCCGACAACTGGCGAGCTCAATTTGTGTGACCAAGTGACTGCAGTTTTGTCTGTCTTTCTAGAAAGGTCTTGGGCACCATTCTGTGGCATGTTTCATGGTGTGAGGTTTATCTCATCACACTCTGTCTGGCTTTTTCATTATCCAGGAAGTGTATCGGAACTCCATGCCTGCTTCCAGTTTCCAACAGCAGAAACTCAGAGTCTGTGAAGTCTGCTCTGCCTACTTAGGTCTGCACGACAACGACAGACGGCTGGCGGATCACTTTGGGGGTAAACTGCACCTGGGATTCATTGAGATCAGAGAGAAGCTTGAAGAGCTAAAGGTACATGACATTCACAACCCACCTTAGCGAGCTTCTCTTCTCTTCTCCTAGCCCATATTTTGTTGCCTGGTATCCTTGATGACGATTCAGTTATATTTCATATCTGCCTGTAATTCCCTCTGCATAGTGAAGGATTATTAGCCATGGGTATTCCTGCTGGTTTTATGGATGATATCTGGGATGCCAGTAGTAATATATTCCCATTTTTCTGGGCATTGGGATTTTGGGCTGCCTGGGACACTGAATTAGAACCACTATCTCACTGGGATCTAAACTAATTTCATCATTCAAAATCTTTCGCAGTTAATAGATTCAGAGGTTTGAGATAGAGACAAACACTTCTTTTATGTATTTCGCACATTTCTAGAAGGTGAAGCAGATACAGTCCTAGAATGGGAGCTGCTGCCACGCTGCGTGTGGGGTGTGTTAAGACTAAGTGGTGGATGTGTTTCTGTTTACCTTTCATACGTCAATGAGGCCCTGAGGTTAGAAGGAGTTTTTTCTGAGTGAGGACTGCCTCAAAGCTGAGGAACCCCAAAATAAATGGGCACTTTGTGTACACGTCTCTGCAGGAATGACCATGTGACATTTAAAATGACACGAACCAGAGAGACCAGAGAAGTCTCCATCCCAAGAGTTGGTCCTCTCCGTCCAGAATTTCCACCTCTTAACTCTCAAGGGAGAGGGAGGCTAACGAGCAGTGCTTGAAAAATGCAAAATGCTTCTCACGGTAGCAGGTGGTTCTTGGGCCCAAAGCTAAGGGGTGAAAACCTGCAGCAGGTCTGCCAACCTCTCTGGACTCGTGACCAAAGACATTTCCAAATTGAAAACCAGTTTGTTTTGTTTTGTTTTGTTTTGTTTTGGGTGGGGGGGGCATCACTTGCCCTCTGGTGGGAGTAGGAGGCCCGGCCTTGCTCCTGAAGAGCTGCTGCTGGATTTGAATGATGAACCCAGTGGGCCGCAGTCGCGCATACACAGCGCCACTGGGGCTGAGCCAGAAAACCCGTGGTTTTTTAAAAAGAGTCATGCTGTAAGATATTCAGAGAATTTTTTTTGTGGCGGGGGGGAGAGGGGTGGGGCATCACTGCTCTCCGGTGGTGGGAGTAGGAGGCCCAGCCCCACTGCTGGAATTGAACCTCCGTCCCAGTGGGCCGCAGTTCCACGCACAACCACTACGCCACCGGGGCTCAGCCCTTCAGAGAATATTTTTGTGGAAATAATTTGAAATGTTACTAAGAAAGTGTGAGCATGTGAACATGTACACCTTTTTCTCAAAGAGAAGCCTAGCATTTGTACAAGTGCACATTAAAAGGTTAATGGAAAAAATAGAATTAAATAGTAATGTAATTTCCCCATGAACTTTTGAAGTCCCTTTTGTCCCTAGAAAGTGTTCAAATGGCATTTGAAGTAAACAGCTTTCAATGGTCAGTGAGCTAAATTATTGGACACCTGTGTGGTAATTGTTAAGTAGTGCCCATTAGGGCTGCAGCCAGTAAGCAATTCTCACTTACTGTCTGAACTGTCCTTTTGTTTTTCAGAGAGTTGTAGCCGAGAAGCAGGAGAAGAGAAACCAGGAGCGTCTGAAACGCAGAGAAGAGAGAGAGAGGGAGGAGAGAGAGAAGCTGAGGAGGTACAGGGTCCCCCGGGGGCCAACTGGATGAGGACTGGCTTTGTCTCTAGTCAAGTGCGCACCATCCCGAGATTGCAGGTTTTAGTTGCTAGTGTACCTGCTGTGCCAGGCCTGGTAGCACAGTAGTTAAGCATGCTCTGCTGTTAACCAAGGGATTGGCGCCACAACCCCTCCACGGAAGAAAAGACCTGCTGGTGACACTCTCTCAGATACCTGGGATGATGACAGCCCTTTATGGGGGGGTGGCACTCTGAGTGGAATCCCCTCAAGAGTGATGGTTATATGCGATTGATGTCAAGCTCTCATCTCAGTCCTTGGATTTTCTAGTGGCTAGGTTTGCACAGGTGGGCAGTCAGAGATGCTACTTCTGGGGGTTAGGTTTCATGCTTCCGTTTATTTGACTTGTTGGCCATTTTGCATGGTCTTTGGTGCTGTGTGTCCTCAATCTAAGAGCCATCACTGTCATATTGGCACATCCATGAGCTCTTCTGAGTCACACTGACTGTGACACATCACCTCACAGTGGCCTCTTTTTCTATCTTGAGAAAAGCTCCATGATCATTTGTTTCCTGTTTTCATGTCCCTAACGCTACTTCCTGTCTGAAGAATACAGTCTGCCTTCTCCAGAGTTTGACTGTGCTATGCCTGGAATGATAAGGGTGTGTGTACTCGAGGTGACTGTCTACACCAGTTGGGACTGTCCTGGCCTATTTCAGTAGATTTATTAGATTCCATCTGTGAGGGATGGCCTGTGACAGGTGATCCAACTCCGCCTTGTCATTGACACAGTGAAGCAGAACACCTCTCTTTGTCCCTTTTGGCGAGATGCTGCCATTCCTCCTGAAATTGTGCATGTTTGCCTCAGCTCACTCTCTGCTCTTGGGAACATGGTATATTTGTAGGTTGCTAGTGCTGTCCAATTGAAGGTCCTGGAAATGTCCTTTCAGTGCCCGAGGGTCTCGCTTTACATGACAATTCTAGTCCCTAGGTGTTTGAGACACAAAGGGTCTGAGCTAAGAGGTCTAAGGAGACCAGCGCTGCTCTACAGGACAGTTGCTCTCAGCTGACCAAGGGTCATTATAATGATTAGAAAATGTGACTTTTCCAGAAGTGTAAAACAATTATTTTGTTTTAAAATCTTTTATATACATTTGGCTAGGCATGTTGGGGTTGGGGGGCGAATCACAAGGCACACACACTTGCAAGAGGTCAGACAGCCTGGGAAGGGTATTTGCTCCTGGCCGTGTCTCCCTGAATGCCTCTTGTGTGCCAGACTGTGTGCCTCATGCTGACATGCATATTTCTTCCCCTCTTTTGCTTGTGACAAACTCTACTCATATAACCACCAGGTGGCAAAGTCTGAAGCAAGCAGACCTGGCTGGATCCAGGGTCTTGCTGTGCACAGAAGATGTGCTGGCGGTAGCTGCTATATTGAGGGCTGGCTCATCACCAGTGTGCTTGAGGGGGCATGGCCCTGCGGACTAGCTGACTGTAAGATCGTTTGCTATGTCAGGAATTAGAGCAGGAAGTTAAATTTCTAATGTTAAAAGCATCTTGGAACTTTTCCTGAAGGGAGAGAGGAGAGAAGTGAGAGGACAAAGGAGTGTTGAGGATGAAAAGTGGTTGCTGGCTGGGTTTTCTGGGGCGCAGGAGCTCACAGGTGAGGCAGACAGCTCCCTTCCTTGTGACCCATCTGTGAGGGGATGTGCAACTGTTTACAGATGGGCTTAGAGCTCCACTTAGACTCACCTCAGTTGCAACAAAACGCTCGTTTTGGGTCTTCTGCCTAATACCTGATCCCATTGACATCTCATGATCACACGAATTGGTGTGTGTCTTCCATGTGGGCTTTGTTGCTTCTTTGCTACATGGTCACTTGTTTAACTTCCAACCTTTAAGACACAATATCTTGTAAATAGCTGGGCACCATCATCTTTCTTCGCCACATTTGCTTATACACGCATTTTGTCTTCAGTGATTGTGTCCAGAAGGTGCGCATCACAGAATGCCATGTTATTAGAACAAAGTGTTCTTGAGTTGGACTTGAGTAGAAGCCCAATGTACATCTGCTGCATTAATATAGACCTATATTCCTGTTAAATGTGTTTTACATCTGCACATGCCTGTTTATACCTCTATAAATGTCTTTTGGCTCCTAGTTTTTGTTTCCTTTTACCATAGATAATTGAGTATAAGCCGAGTGTTCCAATACATTTTTAGTGCAGTTTTTGTGGTAAACTAGAAGCCTTGGCTATATTCGGGTCAGCTTACACTTGAGTGTATACAGTACTTTGCTCCTGTCACGCTATCATTTTGACCTTCATCTGGATGTCTGTGCTTCCTCCAGGCTTTCTAGGCTTCACAGTCGATTCTGGGTCTCTTGCGTTTCCCTTGCCCATGGGTTTGTTGGCTCCCCCTCCTGTTCACCTCCCACCTCCCCGCCCCACCATTGTTTCCTCAGTATTGTTTGTCCTGCTTAACATGTAGACAGACATTGGGGTGGGTGGGAATGGAAAAGCATCCCTGAAATAGTTCCAGGTCTGTCTGTTGACCCTTGTGAATGTTTTCCCATTGGGTCTGATGCAGTGCCAAGCCCAAAGTCAGTTTTCAGGATTCCTCAGGAGCTTTGTTGTTTTGCTGCTCTGTGGCGCTCCCTTCATGTTCCACCCTGGTATGTGGGAGTCAGACCGCGCACAAGTCCCACTCTGTCTCTTCAGTGCTGCTCCCCCAAAGCGCTTTGGGTCAGTGAGAGCACTATCTAATGGTGAGACTGACCCTGTGGTTCTCTCTGCAGTGCCTGCTCTGTGCACAAATGTCATCCTTCATGCTTGGTGGGCTGGGGTGCTGTTCTCTCTCTCTCTTCCCTCTCCCCCTTTTCTTTTGCCCTCTCCCTCTTTCTCTCCTTGCCTCTCTCCCCAGGCTGTATCTTCAATGCTGTTTTCTGAAGGGCATCCTTCTGGGGAGGGGGGTAACGTCGCTGGGATAGGGGTCGGCCCCTCAGACCTCTGTTAGTTCACCACTTAATGACAATACATTGTGAGATCTGGTCCCTCTCTCCCTTCTCCTGTGGAGACATAAACAATACCCTCCCCTCCGTGGATTAGTGCCCTGATACCTTTGTCTCCTTTCCCTCCCCCCTCCACCCCCCCCACCTTTGTTTCCCAGCTCCCCCGCCCAACAGTCACTTTTCTAAAAGTAGCTATTATTCCTTTTTTTAGGTCCCGATCACATAGCAAGAATCCCAAAAGGTAGGTATTATGTCAGATGGTGTGTGTGGGAAACTGGTTTTCAAAAGTTTTATGATGAAATCTTTTAAAATTATTTTGTGATGGATATTTTTAAACTAATAAGTAACTAGATTATTAGTACCGTATGCATTTTATAGTCCAAATTTGAGAAGTGACATTTGAGGAGAGACTGGTCAAAAAATACATTAAGCTTTCTCAGTAAAATGATATGCCTTGCCCTGGAATGCAGGGTTAGCAAAGAGAGGCGGTGCTTGCCACAGCCTACAAAGGATGAGGACTTGGAACCTCATCTTTTGACCTTGGTCCCACAATTTTGTTTTCTATAATTTCTTTTTGGTAGTAAAATGTATACATGACATAAACCTTAGTATTTTAGTCATTTGTAAATGTACACTTTGGGCTCACTCATTGTCCATCGTGTTATTTGTCAGTATTACAGCTACCTTGCTGTAGAACAGCGTTTCTCAACCTGGAGGTCAGACGACCCTTTGACTGAGGTCGCCTAATACATCTTGCATAACCGATAGGTATATTACGATTCATAATAGTAGCAAAATTACAGTTGTGAAGTAGCAATGAAAATAATTTTATGGTTGGAGATCACCATAACATGAGGAACTGTGTAAGGGGTCGTGGCTTTAGGAAAGTTGAGAGCCACTGTTTTAGGACCTTCTCATTACCCCAAACAGCAAAGATTCCACTTTCTGTCACACTGGTTTTGCTTGTGCCAGAGCCCTTGTGCGTGGATCAGCTTGCCCTTGCCCCATTGTGTCTTCGTCACTTGGGCCCTTGTTCCTGGCGGGTTTCTCCCGGCTCAGCTCTGCACCATGAGAGTGGGTCGTGACAGTCTGACAGGGGCAGAGCTTCTGCTCCCTTGTCTTGTGAACTCTGAGCACAGCTAAGCTGAGGGGGGCACGGGGCGTGTCCCACAGTGATTCTGCAGTCCGGTCTAAGCCAGTGTCAGCAATGTTGGTATCACTGCAGAAAAGGAGGACTTAATGGGGTGTCGTAAGAACACCTATTGGTGACAGTGTACTCTCCGTTTGACTCTAAAGCTTTGTGAAAATTATGTGTCATCTGGGGACTTCTGTTGATTGCTCCCTGTGTCATCTTCAGATAAAGTCACTGGCATTTCTGGGTCCCAGTGCTGGAAGCTAAAGACATTTGTTAATAAATATTGCCCCTCATGCCCATTGGCTTCCAAAATGAGAAGACGGGATTATAGGCTGTTGAGAGTGCTCTGGGTCTCTGGTTGGTTAACACAGACTCCCTTTTGGGCACATATTCCATAGATTAGATACTCAGGTGGTACTTTAATTTGTACGCTCTGGTCACGTGCACCCCTCCCTTGCTCTTCAGCCACCTCTTAATAAACTCGTTTCTGACCTTGCCCAGCCCCTTCTGTACCTTAGAGATGTATTTCACTGCAAGTTCTAGTACGTAATTATATAATAATCCCGAAACAGTTTCATGTTGATAATTGCTAACTTGGAGAAGCATTGACAGGAAGCCAGACCTCTCATGGGAATTTAGCATTCCAGAAAAGTCTTTATTGCTGAGCTCCTATTGCTGAGCCCCAGTGGCTCGGTGGTTGTGCGCGGGACTGCGACCCACTGGGATGGATGTTCAATTCCAGCAGCAGCTCCACAGGAGCAAAGGCTGGGTCTCCTACTCCCATCACCAGAAAGCAGTGATGCCCAAAAAACAAACAAACAAAAAACCCCCAGAAAAGTCTTTATTAAGTGAGAGTTGAAGGTGAAGGGCCTCCTGGCACCACAGCTAGCCCTAAATCCAGAACTTCTGACAATCAAATCTTGTCTCTGCTAGATCCCGGTCTCGGGAGCACCGCCGGCATCGATCTCGTTCCATGTCTCGGGAACGTAAGAGGAGAACTCGGTCCAAGTCCCGAGAGAAGCGCCATCGCCACAGGTCCCGCTCAAGCAGCCGCAGCCGAAGCCGCAGTCACCAGAGAAGCCGGCACAGCTCCCGGGAGAGGAGCAGGGAGCGCTCCAAGAGGAGGTACTGATGCCTCGCCGCCACGCCGAGAGCCGCCTGTACAGTTAGGGCTGGAGTGTGAACCCATTCGAAACGTGCGCCTGGTAACCTGTACCCATTGGTGTGTGGTGTGGGGCCCTTTCCCCTGGTGACGTGGGTAGTTAAAGACACTTATGAACCAGAGTAAGAAATCAGGACTGAGATAATGCAAAGTGTGCGGCTTCCTTCTGCCTAGTGCTTGATCATAAATACTTTTTAGATACCAATACTCCTAGCATTTTTACAGTCTGTATTAACAAATTAAAGCTCTGAGAAGTCCTTTTGTTTAAAATCTTGTTCAGCTTTGATTTTCTCCCTTCCCCCGCCCTTCGCAAACTTTGGTGCACTTTTTTTCTTTTCTTCAAGCAGACACATTCTAGTTTATTCTCGTTTAGCCTGGACTGCCTCTACACATTGTTGTATACCTTAGTTTGGCAGCGCATGTTCAGAATCTTAAGGAAGCTACCAGACTTCCTGGATTAAAGAGAGAATGGGAGAAAGGTGTGGAGGGTCCTGATGTCACAGGGGTCCAACGTGAAGGAGTCACCACCATGCGTGCAGACCAGTCCCCCACAGCCCTCAGCACTGCTGGTGGCATTTCTATGGGGCGTACATAAACTCCACCAGCTGCTCCGTAGCGTACGATACATGGTAAGCAGGGTTGAGTGCCTCCCACCGCCTGGGCTGGGTTTTGTGTGCTGCTCCACAGAAAGTTGTTAAAGCTTCTCAATTACTTTTTGCCCTGAACTAGTCATTGCCAGAAGAAGAAAACAAAACAAAACATATAAGCTGAGTTGGTTAGTATTTAGTCGATGTTTTCTTTCTTACATTCTTGTCCCGAGCAGTAGTAAGATGCTCTTAATTTTAAGAATTGTTTGCATCTGATTGCAGCGCCTCTGGTCACGGAGCGCCGCTGTAATATAGTTGAACAGCTGTGCGCAGTGGCTCCGAGGTACTCAGCTACTTGGCCGGAGTCAGAACCCTGGACTCGCCTCACTGCCAGGTTCAACTGTTGGAAGACCACATCTGTTAGAGAATAATGATACAGGTGTCGCAATGAAAAAACACCAGAAGAGAAGACTTAAGACATGGCTTCGAGTACTTGGTAAAACTTGCCTAAATCAAGGCAAATAGGTCTCAATCAGTAGGAAAAAAGTCCCATGAGAACGAATATATGAAAAGCAACCATGGAGAAGAATCTACTAGGAGGTTGTGGGTAATGATAGTTCTTCACAGTGTGATTTGTACCCACTTTTCTCACACTCTTGGAAACCACCGTTTGCAGTGCACTGACCAAATGTGTTTCTCAAGGCTCTGTGGCAGTATTGCATGCCCCCAAGTATGGAGACTCATTCCGGTCATCAAGACTGGACAGTTTCTCCCGTGGCCAGCCCAGCTGCCATGGCCCTGGTCTTTGAGCTCTCCGGGGCCTTTCTGGGTGGTTGGCGGTGGCAGTGGTGGGGACTCATCTTCTGTGGTTGTGTTGATCCCACTTATGCCTGAATATATGACATTGTGACCATGCACAGGAGCAGTTTCTACTCTGACACTCTGCACCCCACTGTCTCTGCATGCTCAGAAAGATTATTTTTGTAAAACTATTAAAAACTTTGTTTTATTCAAGAGCACTTCTGTTTTTGAAATTCAAATTATTCTTTTAAAGGACTGATAGTATAAAAAAGATAATATTGTAAGTGATATGTTATTACATAGAAGGTTAAATCATGTTGACATATTTGGGGGTCACACTTTTGAGCTGGCAGTCCCTGGGAATCCCATCATGGTTGGTTGTAATCCTGCTACAATGATCCCATCTGGATGTTTCTGCCTCCTCCTCCTCTCTACACACACACACACACACACACACACACACACACTCTGCAGGGTTCAGCACCAGAGTCGTCCAAGCCATCAATTATCACCCCACGTAGAACCAGGCGAGTGTCCGTGTGGCCAGTAGGGCAGGGCATCGGAATGAAATGACACTTGCAAACTGCCAGCCGCCGTGAAAGTGGTCTCCTGGCCACTGGCTTTTTGGAATCCTCGCTAGCTCCAGTGCCCTCCCGCCACTCGATTCCTGCTACTGATTGATACCTATACAAAAGTAGAAGGAGGTTTATTAGAACTTGGCATTGTGTAGGGTTAGCTACTCTTCCAGCCTTCTGAGCAATTATTTCTGAAGCAAGAACTAGTGGTGTTTTTCCCGGTTTGAGACAACAATAGTGTTCTTGGTTCAGGGTCAGCGCCGGGCCTCGGATCCCAGGTCTGAGTGTGGGTACCCGGTACCCGAGTATACCATGGCACCTGTACTATGAAGTGTACTGTAACTGTCTGGCAGATTCATTCTGGATGTTGAAAGTATAGAAGATTTCATAGTCACCTGGTCCCATAATGCCCTTTGGTGTGCATGCTTACTTGAGTTTCTGGTATGAGCCTATTTTGTCATTAACCTTTCTCACGTACCTGCGTGGACATGGTGTTCCAGGACCGGGATTTATTTGGGGGGGGTGGGGGGGTGTCTGTCCGTTTTCTGTTGACTGAGGGAGCTCATTGAAAAGGAATAAAGCCAATTAAAAAAAAAAAGTTTTAAATGGTTAATGATAGCTGTGTCACCTAGTCAGTCTTTTCAAAATTGCCTGCAGGCCACACTTGGCTGGTGGCCTTTGGTTGTACTGCCAGCAAACTACGGACTGTGCATTTTGTTGCAGTGGTAAAGGGAACGCCCAGAGGCAGCGGCTGCGGAAGGCTGAGTGTGTGTGGTCTGTGCGTGTGCCATGGTGCTCTGGCTGATGGTTCCAACTCCCTGCTGGCTGGTCTCACCCCAGTTGACATTGATGTATATAATTATTTGACTAGGAACTTAGCTTTCCCTTTTTAAGGTCATCTTTACATTTTAGTGTAAAATATGCTTCCATAGACCTAAGAAGTGTCTGATGGCATCTAAGGTCACCAGAGTGTCCTTTCAGTAGTGAAGTTAGCTTAAGCACTTGCCCTGTGCCGTGTTAAAGCACACGTGGGCACGCACACACACAGTGCCCTGTCAACGAGTGACGTCAGCATCGCGCTGGCCCTTGGCCATGTCGAGGCGTACACGCACACCCTGTTGTGACCAGATCTAAGTGTGCCCTTGCTTGGTTTGGGTTCTGGGTTACCCAACATCTTTTGCTCCTCAAATTACTATTTTTCAGATCCTCAAAGGAAAGATTTCGAGACCAAGACCTAGCGTCCCGTGACAGAGACAGGAGCTCCAGAGATAGATCGCCTCGGGACCGAGACCGCAGAGATAAGAAGCGGTCCTACGAGAGCGCCAACGGCCAATCTGAAGACAGGAGGAGCTCGGAGGAGCGTGAAGCTGGGGAGATATAGCGGTGCCTGGCCCTGCGCCTGCCCACTCGCCTGCTTCCTGGAAGTCCCCACCATTGTTTAGTTACAGCCGTGGAGGGCTCAGCAAGCAGCCCAGACACGGATCCAGCCAGGCGGAGGCGGTGTGCAGGGGCGGGTTCTGACTGGGGAGTGGAGCCGAAGCCGGCCTCCAGCGTTTCTGGTGACCCTGCAATACAATTCTAAAAGAATTCTCTGTTGAGTTTTATATATAATCAAACTCCCATCTCTGGTTTCTTCTTTGTAGTAGGAGTGATAGTGGGTGAATTGTGTTACCTGCCTTAGGTTCTTTTCTTTTTTGTTTTTCTTTTTGGAACAATTGCTGTCTTCCTTTTTAGTCCTGGCAGCAGCAGCAGCAGCTTTGAGAATTTTCTTTTCAATTCTTACTCTGACATTTGTATCCCCCAGTAGCCTCCAACTGAAAGTGGCTGAGCAGGGCGGGCTGAAGCTAGCTAACCTGCCCCCAGGTTCCCTTCCCCCTGTCATTACTAGCTGATGGCACCTTGAGCAGTTACTGGATGTGTGCTGGAGAAATGAAAAACGTTGGTTTGGGTTTTTTTTTTTCCCTCATCCCCCCGCCCCCCTCCCCCTCCAATACACACCTTTAAAGGTGCCCATGTAGAGTTGGAAGTTGAACAGCTGTTGTATTACATCCTTCTGCTTTTTTATTGAGATTTTGAAATCAAACCTGTCTTGATTTTTCTGTTGTATTGAATTGCTATGTTTAGGATGTTTGGAGGGGGGCGGGGCTCTTTCATAAGCACTTGTTTTATTTTGTGTGTGGAGTATAAAGGCTACATCCTTATTGTAAAATAATAATAAATTGAAAGAAAGAATCACCACCGCCATCATTAAACTGTAACTTGTCTAGTAAATTGTCACTAGAACTGTTTGCTCTGGCTTTCCCTCTGTCCTACAACATTATTGATTGTGCCTTACTGTGCAAGGCATCCAGTGGACTAGACAGAGATTTGCAAAGGGTCCCCGGGCTGGCCATAGCCCAGCTGCCTTGGGTTATTCTGTAACCCTACAGCGGAGGAGGACCAGACCTGCCGCAGAAAAAGGTCTGTGTTTGTTTTGTTTTCTCCTCTTCAGTAAGTGGAAATAAAAATGCAGTGTAACCACCTTAAGGAGAATGAGTGCTTTCTGCGTTGGAGGGTGCTTCGCCCTTCAGTGGGCGAGCATCCTTGTGAATCCAGGATATTTGAGGAGTTGAACATGGCATGTAATGAATACAATGGGAGTCTGAAGGACTCATCTTCAGTAAATGCTTCTCTGCCTTTGAGGCACAGCATGGGGCACATTTAATGTCACAGGAATGTAGGCCTCAGTGAGGGGAAAACTAATGTCTTTCAAAGTGACATCAGATTTCTGAAAGGAACACTCCTCAGTTATCCCCAAAGTACCACGCTTTGCCTTGTTAACTGACGGGTTTCTGCCATATTTGATTCTGTGCAGGGCCCTCAAACTACGGTCCACGGAGACATTTAAATGGCCGTGCGGGTGTTTTTGGCGCCGACGCTGTCCTGCTTGCAGTCGGCTCATCCCAGGTCCGCAGTGAATTTGTTTGTTTGTTTGTTTTTAACTAAAGTCCGGCCCTCCAATGGTCTGAGGGACAGTGAACTGGCCCCATTTAAAAAGCTTGAGGACTCCTGGTTTACAGAGTTTGATGTGTCGGAGGCATCAGTGATGGTTCCTGGCTTGACCCGTTTTAGTGTGTTTTAAAGGTGGTTTCTCCAAACTCCTCTGCTCTGGTGGTCATCTGTGTGCTAGAAAGGAAAGCAGACAAGCGACAGGAAAACCCTTAGCTGGTGAGTAAGTGCAAGGAAGAAACTCAGGAACCTGGGCCTCGCTGGTGGTGGTGATGAGTGGGGTCACGGAGCCAGTTCTGGGGCCAAGGGCACAGCAGACACAGGTCTAGTCATTCCTCGCCATAGGCCCATCGGAGCTTGCCTGTTGGTCTGTTGCACTGAGGAGCAGCTTCCTCTTTACGACAAGCACAGCGCCCTTCTCCAGAGACTAGTCTGTCCACAGGATGTCCTGACTACGCAAGACAAAATCTGAGAGATTTTGTCTGTACTCTTCCAGGACAGATGCGTACATTCTGGCAGTCGATATGTTTAATATTCCTGACAACCTCGTAATTCAAAGATAAGCAACTTGTGGGGCCTCCCTTACTCGCTGCTCAGCTTTCACGTGAGTGTGATGTGATCGAAGATACCACGACTTGGGTCAAACAGTTAAACTTTTCTTTTTTCAAGTGGTAGGAAGTACCTGATTTTAATTGTACAACCTAATAGGTTTTTGCATACTTAGACTATTCCAGTAGTTATCTTCACATTCTCAAATAGGTTTATTCTGTTTCTTAGTTTGCTAATTTTGCACAGTAGCTTATTAGCCTTTATCCCTCCTCTCCACATGAAACTTGCCAGTTGAGATATTCTGCACCTGTCACTCATCACTCACCCTTCGCATCAGGATTCTGATGCTTCATCTGAATGTCCATTTTCTCTCTAGAACCACTGAAAGAGCCAGACATTCGTGTTTATCAGCACATTCTGCCCTTAAAGCATTAGCAAGCTTGCCACGGGGTCTATTTCCACTCAACATTGAAGACCTCAATCAACTCTGTAAACTAGAGACGGTGGCAGCAGTGAGACTCCAGGACATTGTGAAGATCGGAAAGTTAGGATCTTGCTCACAGTCTCTCACTGAAAGGTTCCACAGACCCGGTGTAAGAATTTCTTCACATCAAATGACTTCATATCCGAACTGCCAAGTTAGAAAATCGTGGCCCAGCCAGCTTGATGTGATTTGAACCATCGCAGCCAGCAGTGTATCTTGGGGTTCCTGTCAAATACGTCATCAAAGTGCAAGACACAGCAAGATAGTCTAGTGAGAGATACAAGGAGGTACCCAGAAAAATTTGAATCTATCCCCACCCTCAAAGTTAAGTATTTGGTTTTTTTGGCGGGCGGCCCAGCCCTTGCTCCATGGAGCTGGAATTGAACCTCCATCCCAGTGGGCTGCAGCCCCACGTACAACCACTACGCCACCAGGGCTCAGCCTAGTTACGTATTTAAGTAATACTACAAAACAACCCTATCAACTTAAAGCTGGGGGTCGAGCGACCCTTTTTCACAGGTCACCTGGTTCATAACAGTAGCAAAATGACAGTTAAAAAATAGCAACGAATGGGCTGAGACCCGGTGGCATAGTGGTTGTGTGCAGGACTGCAGCCCAAAGGGTTGACAATTCAGATCCAGCAGCAACTCTCTAGGAGCAAGGCTGGGCTTCCTACTCCCACCAGGGCAGTGATGCCACACACAAAAACACCAATGAAAGCTTTATGGTTTTGGGGGGAGGTGTCACACGTGAACTGTGTGATGGTTGTGGCATTAGGAAGGTTGAGAACCACTGCCTTCAAAGGTACTTTGCAGTACACTAAATACATTTCTCAAATCTTAACCGTTCCTGGATCATTTGTTTTGTTTTGGGCATCACTGCCCTCTGGTGGTGGGAGTAGGACCTGGAACGTTTTTAGATTCCTATTTGGAAGGCTCTGTGGAAAGAAAGTCTTGGCGTGGGGCAAGGGAGACCTAATTTTTGCCAACAATTGGTGCACCAGAAGGCCGTGTGAGCTGTTGTGGTGAAACCACATAGTTCCATTTGCCACAAATCAGGCTTTTTTTTTTTTTTTTTTTAAATTGGACCTTTTATGTCACACTTAAGCAATATTTTCAGAACCTGTAAATAGCTTGATAAACAGTCTGGTGGAATGAACTCCAAATGCACTATGCCCCTCAGGAGCAAACAAGCATCAGGAGCTCAGGGGTACCCCCTCGTGTACTCATGTAAGGCGTCTCGGGGATATGTAAGCGTGGTTCTACCCTGCCCTATGGAGAGGGTTGTTGTCCGAATTGACTTGATAAGTGAGGTTTTTGGAAGTGCACTTTTGGTGAGAGGGTGTTCTCGGCCTTTCACTATCTGAATTTAGGGACTTAGTGCCCTTGGAAGTACTGGTAGCACCCTGGATGGAATGCCATCCTCGATTCAGACCTACTGGCCTTTCCACGGGAGAGAGATGAGGCTGCGTGCTCCCAAAGATGGTCTTAGAAACTACATGTAGGGTTACTGAGTTTACATCAATTTGATGACAGCGGGGTGTGTAGTTGTCCTGAGGTCTAGATTGTGGGAAGTGCAGGATAAATGATTCCTACAATATACATATTTTCCAAGCTTTTTTTTTTTTTAGTCTCATGAACTGGACTGAAGCATACTTAACCCATTTCTATCCATGGCCATAGTTTCCCAGTCCTGATCCTGCAAGACCCCTGTCCGATTAGTCCTTAGCTATCTCAGCGTTATCCTGTCTCAATAGCTTCAGCTTTGACCTAACATCGAAATGCAGATCCAAAAGAGAAAGCCATCAGAAGTCACTGCAAATCTCCCCCCACCCCCACCCTCACTTGCCCAGCCGCTGTCAATTCCAACCACATGCTGCAAAGCAGAACTGCCCCTGTAGGGCTTTCGTGGCTGTTGACCTCTGGGGAAGTTGCTAGGTCTATCTGGAAGTGGAAGGAAGGTGGGTGCAGTACTCCCACATAGACTTACACATAGTTTAGAATTGAGTTCCATGGCAGGTTTTTGTTTTTTTGTGAGATTTTCCTATAAGTAGCTCAGAACTTAACCTGGGACTCCTCAGTGGTGGTGATCATATGAGGAATAGGCACAGTTGTCAACATGTACTCAGCTACACATTTGCACACCTTATCTAGTGTGATTTTAAAATAAATTTAAGACTATTATAATCGCAGTGGGGGTTCTTTCAGTAGTTTTATGCATTTAGAAAACAGGTTTGTGGGCTGAGCCCCAGTGGCATAAGTGGTTGAGTGTGGGACTGTGGCCGCGGGCTTGGCGGTTCAAATCCAGTGGCAGCACTGATTGTCCCCCCCCCCCCCCCCCCCCCCCCCCCAAAAAAAAAAAAATTGGTGTTGAGATCCCTGGCCCAGGTAAAAACTAATGATCCATGCAAAATTTGTTAGGAACCCTGGTGGCCTAGCGGGGTCCCACTGTTTAATATTTTATTGAGCAAATGATCAGAAATGCTGGCTTATATGAAGGCGGCATCAGGAATGGAGGAAAGCTTACTAACCGGTGATGTATCGATGACAGCTGTACTTGGTGTAATTGAAGACTTGGGGAAGATCAAGGATTACAACCGTTTAGAGTGAATTAAAGCTCAGTGTTAACGACCAAAACCCTTACCACTGGACCAATGGGTAACAATGTGATAAATGAAGAAAAGGTGGAAGTTGTCATGGATGTTTTGCCTGGATCCACAG
>PVJH01033008.1:0-22005 GCA_004026705.1 Nesogale talazaci
CACTCACTGCCTCTGAGCCCACGCTAATGCAGCGACTGGCTTGACGACAGGGTAGAACTGCCCCTGTGAGTTTCTGAGACTGGAACTCTATGAGAAGATCAGGTCACTATTTTAGGACCTTTCTAGCAGAATGCCTTGAGATTTGACTTGGAGGCATGCCGTTTTCTCCTCAAATATCTCTCATCTTGTGTTCTCATCTAACAGCAAATCAGTCTTGGAATAAGTACAGCCAGAATGGTCCTGAGAAGTGAGTATAACCAGACTTCATTTCCTCTACGTTAGACATGTTGTCAGGGAGGCCAGTCCCTCTGAGAAGGACATCATGCCGGGCAGAGTGAGAGGAAGACATGTTCAATAAGATGGATGGACACAGTGGCTGCAAAGATAAGCTCAAAGTGAACCGTAGTTGGGAGGACAGTACAGAACAGGGCCTGTTCTGTGTTTTTTCTGATGTTCGCAGGGTCACATGAGTCAGAGCCAAGGCAACCTCATCTTCTACATGGCATGCTGACAGAAGAGCAGTTCTCTGAGCACACTGATTACCAATGATAATTCAACTGGCTGCCTTCTCTTCTCTGGCTTCTGAAAAGGAGAGATGGGGATCAAAGGCTATTTAGATGAAAAGCAACTTAGAGATCCCACTAAAAAAATTAATTCCATTATTTAGTCTTAACCTTGATAAATGATAGCTAAGATTATGTAGTCATAATCTTGATAAACGATAGCCTGAAAATGTATTTATGAGTGTCATAAGGCTTTTTCCATCTGTTGGGTGATTTTACAAAGGAGATTTCAGTGACTCACAGGTCAGAGATAAATGAGTAAACACCCCCTGGCAAAAGGAGAAATTCTTACATAATGGAAATAAGCTCGAAAGTGCTCTTCTGTAATCTCCAGAGGACAATTAACTGGAAAAATTAAGCAACTTTATAAATAAGGTTGAGATGAGACACTTATATTTTGGTGGGCAGAGTTCTAATTTTAGAAATAATTTTTAAATTAAATAACTGTAGACTTAGTCATATTTAAAATTACTATTCTTTAAAAAATCATTTTATTGGGGACTCTTACAGCTCTTATCACAATCCATAAAAATATGCTACTCTTGTTTTTTACCTCCAAAAAATACTATTCTTAATATTCCTCTAGAGAGCAACAGTTTAGTTGCTTAAACGATATTGTAAATCTGTCATTTTTTTAGTTATTGGTAATTACATTGTTTTTTTTTCTGCTTACACTATCCTGAAGTGAGATCCATTTAAACTCGCTTTGTAAACAAACTCAGGAATGATATAAGTGCAGAGTATTACTGTTATATTTGCATTTTATGCAAACTTTAGTTCATGTACCTAGGCAACTATATTTATATTCTCTGTAGGATTCAGCACAGTGCTTGGCCTGGCTGGTAAATATTGGCTGTGGTCGGATGAAGGACCACAAGAAGACACTCCACAGAGTTCCCTGCCAACGCGTTCTGTTTGTCATTACTTCTTTAAGGGGCTTTAGCTGGCTCATTGCCTCATTTCGGATTCTACACTGTAATGCCTTCCAACCTCTCTTCTGACCTGGGCCTGTTCTGAACACGCCTGGCTGGTTGATAGGATGAACCAGTCAGCATGAGTGTGATCTGCACTGGGCCTGACTGCATGCTGCTTCAGAATGATTTTCAGGTCATTTAAAAGTGTTTGAGTCCTCTGAGGCAAGTATTGCTTCTCATCTTCCTTTTGTATCTCAACTTTCTGAGCAGAGGGCCAGGTATACTCTCAGAAGAAATGCTTATTTACTGACAAGGAAAGGGCTTAGGAAGCTGGGCCAGCCCTGCCTTCCCCCATGTGGGAACTTTCTTTTTTCTGCCTGGAAATAAGAGGTGTTTTCTTACTGGATTTTATGAAGGAGAAGCAAAACAGCCTTTAAAAGGAGTGTAAATGAGGCACCTGTGAATACATAGATACATCAGGGCCTTTAAAGAGTTTGTGGGAAAATTTCCTTAGCTTCACTTTTAATGCTTCCACAAACTATTGAAGCTCTTTTGTAAGATTAATTACATTTTCTTAAAGAAACAGTACTTCAGATCTCCTGGAAGGGGGAATTAATTTCAAGGCTTGGGACAGGAAAATTCAGGGTGGGTCTAGATCTTTGGGTGGTTGCCAGAGAGAGGCAATGCTGAAAGCCTTTGGGCTTTTTTTCTGCTCCTGGAGAGCTGCTGCTGGATTTGAACCTCCAACCCAGTGGGCCGCAGTCCTGCACACAACTACTAAGCCACCGGGGCTCAGCCCCTAATTTGTATTATTTTATGAGGTATTAAATGTATCACTGGTTTCCTTTCTACTTTATACACCAAACACCAAAACCAAACTCACTCCATCAAGTCAATCAAGACTCATGGCGACCCGCTATGACAAAGTAGAGCTGCCCCGTGAGTGCCCAAGATTATAACTCTCTATGGAAGTAGAAAGCACAGTCTGGCTCTCCCGGAGTGGCTAGTGGTTTCCAACGTCCAATCTTTGGGTTAGCAGTCCAACCTGTAACCACTACATCACCGGGCTCTTCCATACAGATGTTATTTAACGTGGGTCTCTGATCAAGTATGGGCTCAAACCTGTGTCTGTCTATGTAAGCAAGAAAGTTTGAATAGGGGAAACTGTCAGTGGGCCAAATAGTGCCTGGCAAATGCAAATCTACCTTGAACAGGAATTCCTGATTCATCCTTGTATTATCACATAACATCAATGGCAAAAAAATAAAAAAGCAAAACCGATCAGTTCATGGCTGTTGATTGGTTATGCATAATAGTGAATTAAAACAAACTCCAATAGTGTGTTTTCAGATGCTACAATAGTTGAATTTCACTCTTGCTCTTCCCATAAAAGAGAGGTTCACTGGCCTACTTCCTTAGCTCTCAGGGGAAACTACTACTGAGATCCTGAATAAGACATGAAAAAGGCTCTTATTATACTGAAGAGTCAATATATCTTTTGGAGTTAGAATTCAGGTTAACTTGCACTTATACAGGAGTGAAGTCCAACTTGTCAATTAGGCATAGCCTGATGACATCATTAGGGAGGAATGGCCTTTTAATAAGAGACTAAGGGCTGAGCCCCACTGGCATAGTGATTGTGCGCGGGACTGTGGCCTATTGGGATGGAGGTTCAATTCCAACAGCGGCTCCACAGGAGCAAAGGCTGGGCCTCCTGCTGCACCACCAGAGGGCAGTGATGCCCAAAAAACAAAAAATAAAAAATAAAAAAATAAAGAGACTAAATGGGGATCCTGTCCCTCGCCCTTCCTGTTTGGATTCTGTGTCTGTCTCCAGGGACAGCCCCATGTAGGCCACCCAAGCCCGAGAGTTACTGGTGCTCTGTCATGTTTCCACCAACCTTGGAGCCACACAACTCTACTGATTAGGCTGTGATCTCCAGCATCCCCCTGCACCTCTTGCTTGCAGCTATGTGAGTCCCAAGAGGGTCCTGGCTAGTATAAGACCCATGGATTTAAGTTGGACTGGGCTAGAATGCTTTTTTGATATAAAGTTCCTTCTTTTTAAAAAAAAAAAATTATTGGAGGCTCTTACCACTCTTAAAACAATCCACACATTGATTTAAAATTCCTTTGCATACATATATGAGGGTCACTAGTTCCATTTCTCGAGAAAACCCAGCCTAACACAATATCATACCGACCAAAATATAAGGTAGATGCAAACCATCTGTCCACAACTTCTGGTGAAGTTATCAAGTTTCAGAACAAGAGTAGCTAACCTGAGCGATCAGGCTAGGATTTTTCTATGATGTGCCCCTTTTTGAGGCACCCCGATGGCGTTGCTGGGTGAGTGTTGGACTACTAACTGGCAAGGCCAGCAGTTCAAACCCCACAAGCCACTCCACAGGAGAGAGATGAGGCTGTTACAGAACTTTGGAAATCCTTGATAGTGTCACTATGACTCAGAATCGACTCAATGGCAGTGCTGGAGGGGTTGTAGCACTTTGTACTGAAAGATGCTTGAACCCCTGGGCTGTGCAAACAGATGACACATCCTGACCTAGAATGAAAAAGTTAAAAACATAAGACCCCCATCCTCCTCCATCTTTTTCTTTAAAAGTCTAATGAAGTTTAAGAAAATCTTAGGTGTAAATTTGTATGTGGTAGACTTACTAGAGCACAGTAAATTACTAAAGCACAGCAAAATGAAGAGACAAAAGACAAAGTAAAAACCTATTGTGTTGACATTTTTGTAACTGGTTTTGATGAAAGGGTATTAATCAATTTTATACTTATCGGGCTGTTATACATACTGCTTTTTGCTCTTGAGATATTTGGATTCTTGAAAAAGAATTCATATATTGGATCTGTGATTTTGATCAAGTCCTTAAAAGTGTTTGGCAAGGTACAATCAATGCTTAAATAATTAAGGAAATGTGTCTAATCCTGTTGTCTGTAGCCGTTTAGAGGAGTGGTAAGTTTAAAGAAAGAATTTCTTCATAATGAAAATGGTAAATTGGGCATTAAATAAAACACAAATAGCAGCTAACATTCCCTCCTAAGTGTGAAAGTACCTTGAATACGAAATTCCAGCAAGAGATAAAAAGAATTTGTCATTGCAAGAGGCTCATGATCATTTAAAAAGATATCACTCAGCAAAGATATAGAATCTTTCTATAGCGATCATACTAATTTCTCTAGATTTGGTGGGGCTGGCTTTGGGGGGACAAAAGTTTTTGGCTCCCTCAATTTCAGGGCCATCTCAAGCCAGTAATTCATACCTTTGGGTTCATCTGCTTCTCCCCCAGAGTGGAAGTTGTCATCTTTTGTGGAATCCTTCAGGGTTCCATATTCCTTCTCCATCTTCGCTGCTTCCTCCTTGGTACTGTCTGTCTCTTCATGACTCTTCTCGGATGGTGCTGTAATCAGATTACTCACTGTGATGAGCACTACCTTGTCTATCATTTCATTCCCAGCATAGAAATCAGCCTGATTTAAAAGGCACAGTTTGAGGCTGGATAATTTTTTGAGTTGAAAGGGACTGTAGTGAGTCCTCTCCCCTTCGTAGACAAGGAAACTGAGGCTCAGGAAGAGGAGAATCTTGGAGAAGGATGCCCAGTTAGCGAGCACAAGAGGTAACTCAAATCACCAGGTTTCCAGATTGAATGTTTTTGTTTTTGTTTTCCATTTTGCCTCATCCTTACAGTACTATATGAGCTGTATGTGCCAGGCACTCATGGAAACACATGGTGCTGGACTCCATATTGGTTGCCTCTCACTTATGACACCTATGTTTCTAGGAGGAAAACCCTCTGTTCAATTTATAGGATTATAAACCTTGAAGGAAGCAGCCAGTTAATAATGAAGCATCCCTAGAGTCAATGCAATAGGAACATCTAGCATCCTAACAACAGATGTTTTTCCCTTGGTAAAAGGAGTTTTTGATGCATGAAAAATAGAAAATAAGAATAAGAAAAGAAAAGAAACAACCCAGGCATTTTCTTATTATGTCAACATATCCGTTGTTCATACAGTGGTTCATTTCTCTCTCTTTCTCTCTCTTCTTTTTAGAGCAGTGGTATGATTTTGTTCTTTGCTATTGTCATTAACATCAATATAGCAGGATTTTCCAGGTCTTGAGAAACTCCTTGAAAACATTATTTTATATGATTGCACTTTAGGCTATGAAGTGGATGTAGACACTTTCTGTATTTGGGACAAACTATTAATTTGCAAAGTTTCTTTTCTTTGGTTCTACTTTGCCCTAGTATGGAGAGGGGGCTCCTAGGCCCTGTGGTACTTGCTGTGTAGAGCAGGGTGATGAACGGAGATGGGGATCAGACCCCCTTATGCTCTATTAGGGCACCGAACTGACCCCGAGAAGAGAAGATGTCAGACAGGAAAGTAAGAAGGAAGGAGAGAGGAAGAGTGGGGAGTGGACAGATCACCAGACAGAGATTTGAAGAAGTGATCCTCTAGGTCAGTGGTTTTCTACCTTCCTAACACTGCAGCACTTTTATAAAGTTCCTCATGTTGTGTTGACCCCCAACCATAAAATTATTTTCATTGCTACTCCATAATTGTAATTTTGCTACTGTTAATTGGGTGACCCATGTGAAAGGGGTCTCTACCCACAGGGAGAGAAATATACTTATATGAGCATTGCTCCCTTTCCACCAGCCTCAAGAAATCTTCAGCAAAGACCTATATTACTTTTTAATGCTTCTTAAGGTCATATTCCTTGCCCAGGCTGGCCACAAAATAGCCAAGTATATTTCATTTACATTTGCTTAATCTCCCTCAAAGAGATGAATTGACACTGGTCTAAGACTAGGGGATCAAACAGCCCCTGTGTGGAGAGCGGAGAGAGGAGAGCCAGAGTCCTTTATTCTGTTGTACAGAGATGGGGTCGCTATGACTCAAGGCTGATGCCAATGCATTGCACGACAACTTTATGGCTGGATTTCAGATTTAAGACTTTTACATTAGTCATTTCTCATCTGTGTATACTGATGTTCCTTTTTACCACTTAAAAGAACTATTTTGTTCTAAAAGCTTTAAAAGTTAGTCAAATGAATCATATCTGGTAAAAAGCTTACTTTTATTATCAGTAGCATTTTTTTCTAGCTTGTTCTTGGTCTGAAGAGCAATCATTTCATCCAAGTTTTCTGAAGGAAGGAGGAAAATAAATTAGTTTAAAAAATTAAATTAGTTCCTTCATCACAGAAGTCATAATTAACTACACTGTAGTTATCTGGTGTAGTTTACTGAGCATGTTTTATAAAGGAACAGGAATGGCAAAACCCTTTTAAGGTTGTTTCGCTGCTGTCCCAAAGAACCGAAATGTCTCAAGATTTAAACCAGGCAATTAAAACAGATGAAGTTTCCCCCCCCCCCCCCCCCCCCCCCCACACACACACACATTCAAAGCATTCCATCAGGAGAAATATTCTGATGCACATAAACTAGACAATCTTTGCACTCTAGAGAGTCTATAACCTGAAATGCAATGAAGAGGTTACCCTAAAAGAAATACTTTAGGGCTGAGCCCTGGTGGTGTAGTGGTTAAGTTCGGGGCTGCGGCCCACTGGCTTGGAGGTTCAAATCCAGCAGCAGCTCTCCAGGAGCAAGGCTGGGCCTCCCACTCCCACCAGAGAGCAGTGATGCCCCCCCCCCCAAGAGAAATACTTTAATTTTCTAACAAGCTCAATCAAACTTTTAATAAAAATGCATAAATTTCACTAGAAACATCACAATAGCAAGTCCATAATATTAGCACTGCTAGTCTGACCCCTTGACCTTGATTTTACTTGTAGGCATCACAGACACTGGAAAGTCACTCAGTTCATTATAGAAGGCCCCTGCTACTGCTGGAGTGATCTCAGGAATGGCATCAGATCAAACAGCTATGGTCTTGACAACTCCACACCCTTGGGGAACTGCACCTCGACTTTCCTTTCAAGAATCCAGTGTTCTCCCACTCTACCTGCTTGATCACATCCGCACTGGAATACCTTGGGGCTAGCTAATCAGGTTTTTCTAAATCTCTGGTTACAGTGATGGATTCAAGGCTAAGGTTATGGCTCCAGCCAGGACAATGTGACTCAATGATAGCACCCTGGGGATAAAGAGGCTGCCTTTCTACTGGGATTGCTGGACTGGGAGGATATGGGAGGGAGGCTACCCAGCTGGGCAATCTTGGTCATACAGATAATTCAGACTAGTTGAGCATTAAATGATCAAATGAGTGAGGTCATTATTACCAGATCTTGAATTCACTTTGAACAATGGAAATAACGACAGTAAAAACAAAACAGACAGAACTCTCACCAAGGTAGGAAACGCCTTCTTCGGGAGATATGGTGCCATATTTTACCATCATTTTCACAAAGTCAATCAATGTTTTCATGATGGTTATCAGTGTTTCTTTCTCTTTGGCCTCTTTTTCTAAAAGTAAAAAGTATTATGTAAAAATTAGAATATAGCTTTATCTTTCAACATCAATTGTCAAGTACACTATTTTATGGAAGCATTTCTCATCACATTTATAGGTAAAGCCACATGTATTTAATTTATAGAATGTCTTAGACTTGATTGGTAATTTAGGATACTTGTCTGATATACTTTCACCCCCAAACAAGCATTGATAAGATCTTCAAAAGATTTACTTAATCTAAAAGATTTTTAGTAGATTAGGTAAAATGATAATATAAACTCACAAGAGAGATAAAGTGGATCAATAACTTTCCCCTACTCAGGCGGTTAAGCCATCGAGGGCAACAACAAAATGTCCAATGGTATCTTTTGAAACTAATGACAACCTGAAGCGTAGACCAGTAAATAGCTTCATGGAAAAAGTTCATGAGGGAAATTCCATTATCTTTTAATTAATTTTTCCATAAACTCTTTGAAGCCCCCTGATATTCATTCATTAAGCTTAGCCCTTGAAAACAAGAACACATGAGTATTTTTATTTTTTAAATGTATTTTTATTTTAAAAAATCATTTTATTGGGGGCTCATATAACTCATCACAATTCATACATATGTCCATTGTATGTCAAGCTCATTTGTACATTTGTTGCCCTCATCATTCTCAAAGCATTTGCTTTCTACTTAAGTCCTTGGCATCAGTTTCTCATTTTGTTCCCTCCCTCCATGCTCTCTCCTCCCTCACGAGGCCTTGATAATTTTAAAATCATTATTATTTTGTCATATCTTACACTCTCTGATGTCTCCCTTCATCTAGCTATCCGTGCCCCAGGGAAGAAGTTACATGTCGATTCTAGTAATCAGTTCTCCCCATATTTGGATTTTTTAAATGGAAGCATATATTGTTGTTTAAACTCTTATTTCAAAGACTATAAGCACATAGTAAATGACTTCTGAAAGTGCAGTAGTAAATAAAAGTAAGAAGAATCTCTTCTTCACTCTCCCCATCACCTCCTATTCCCCATAAACTCAAACTCACTGCCACCCAGTTGGCTCTGACCCACAGCCACTCTTTAGAACAGAAACTTCAAATCTTTTTGTTTTTGTTTTTGGGCATCACTGCCTCTGGTGGTCGTGGGTGCTGCCCAGTGCCGATCCTGAGAGCCACCGCTGGATTTGACCCGCCAAGCCTGCGGGCTGCAGTCCCGCACTCGACCACTTACGCCACCGGGGCTCAGCCCCAAACTTCAAATCTTTATGAGAGCAGATAATCTCAGTTTTCTCCCACAGAGAGACTGGTGGATTTGAATCGCTGACCTTGTGGTTAGCAGCTCCATGAGAAGCCTGCAGCATCAGGGGTCCTTCCTACTCTCGCTAAGTAACTCGCTTCCATCAAGCCAAGGCTCACTCATAGCAACCCCATAGGACAAGGCAGGACTGCCCTGGTGGGTTCTGAGATGGTCACTGTTCACAGGAGTGGAAAGTCCTCTTTTTCTCTAGGAGTGACTGGTAGTTTCAAACTGTTGACCTCACTTTTATGGATCCAAAGTGTAACCACTAGGCCACTGGGTGATTTTCCTGCTCCCATAGACAACCACTATTAAGCTTCTTGCAAAAATCTCATATTTGACTTAATTCCTAAGAAGAGGGATTTTGCCCATTTTCCTATGATCTATAGAGATACATTTGGTGGGTAATAGCCAGAAGTCTTATGTGCCAGCTGAGACTGGAATATTTCTTCTCCTGGATCCATGAAACAACGGAAAGCAGGGACCTGAGGATAGTGCTGCTTTGTAGATTCAAAATTCCCCTGAGATCAGCTTTTCCAAGGTCTAGGCAGAGGAATAGAGTGAGGAAGCCCATTTTCAGTTCTCACATTAAGCTACACCACAGCTTTTATCAGTAACAGAGATGCTACTTTGAGCTTCTATTTGGTTTAGTATTGCTCAACTGGTTCAGCTACTTCTCAGTACCTTTGAGAAAAATGAATATTGCCAAAGACCTCAGTATGAGAGGGTTTCAAAAAGTTCATGGGAAAGCAGGATTAATAGATAATGCATTTTTTTCTATGAGCTTCTTTTAAGTCTCTGTGTGTAAGTACTTAAAATTCTAGAGAAATAAAAGCATGATGGCACAGCAATGAAGGTTCTCGGAAGACAAAAACCAAAACAACTCATGTTTGGGAGGAAAGAAAGGTAAGAGAGGTTGGAAAAAGGTAACAAGTTATAACTTCAGTTATTTACCCAGTGTCACATCTGCAAGAGTATTGGGCATCATGCAGCTGTCTCTCACCTGTAAGAAATGACTCACCAGGATGACAAGAGCTTCTGAGCTGGGCACCTGCCAACCAATGGGGGCAAGATGGCTCAGAATGAAATCTTAAGATGTCTAAACCCTGAAAACACCAGTGGGACAGACAGTGCCATCTGGCTAGTGTTTGGATTGAAGGACTATGGGTGTTCTATGTTACAGGCAAATAAAGGACAATTACAGTAACATTTGTACAAATGTTCAATTGAGAACCAAGATTTTGAACAGAGCAAGAAACAGCTATGAAGATAGTACAAAAGACCTGCCAGGACTTGAGCCCCGGTGGCGTAGTGGTTGAGTGAGGGACTGCAGCCCATTGGCTTGGTGGTTCAAATCCAGCAGCAACTCTCCGGGAGCAAGGCTGGGTAGTTCCCACAACCACCAGAGGGCAGTGATGCCCCCCAAAAGAAAAACAAACAAAAAGATCTGCCAGGACAATAACAAGAACAACAGAAATTTTCCTCCCTCTCTTCCTCTTCTTCCTTCCCCTCCCTTCTCCTCCTCCTCCCCTATCTCCTCCTCTTCCTTTTTCTTCTGCTCTCCTCCCTCCCCTCCCCCACCTTCCTCCCAGATTAGCCAAAAATAGGCATGAGTTGAAATCCTTGGTGCACACACAGGTAAAAGAGCAAGATATATGAAGGACTTGGTTTTAAAATATATATATATATCATTATCTGAGTATGCTTTGGATTCCTGATCTCCTGTAGACCAGTGCCTTCCATTCACTTGAGGATTGAAGCTGAAAATACCTCCAAAGAAACATCCTGATTCATCTCAAAAAGGATGCAGTATTTTACACACTGACTAGGTCATATGAGGAAAATGAATACAAAGCATTTTTTTAAAATTATACTAAGATAAACAAGTGGTGTTGGAAAAAATGGATAGCTATCTGTAGAAAAATGAAGCAAGATCTTTACCTCACTCCATGCACTAGAATAAACTCAAGGTGGATCACAGATCTCGAAGTAAAACCCCAAACTATTAGGGCCATCAATGAGGGAATTAGGACCAACCTGAAAACACTGACACAGGAATTACATAGGTTATCAGAAATAGGGAAGGACACAAACACAGAGGAGACACAAATAGACAAGTGGGATATACTGAAGCTAAAACACCTGTGTACATCGAAAGAATTCACCAAGAGAGCAGACAGACTGGGAAAACATCTTTAGCAATGACAAATCAGATAAAGACCTTATAACCAAAATCTACAATACCCTGATAGCTTCCAAAAAGAGCAAAACTAATTGCCCACTGAGGAAGTGGGCAAAGGAACTGAACAGAAGTTTCACAGAGGCAGAAATCAGAATGGCCAATAAATATATGAGAAAATGTTCCTGATCATTAGCCATAAGAGAAATGCAAATCAAAACAATGATACCCTCACGGATAGCCCAATTCAAAAAATTAGAAAGCAACAACTGTTGGAGAGGTTGTGGGGAGATAGGGACACTTATTCACTGTTGGTGGACCTGTAGGTATGTACAACCACTATGGAAATCAATTTGCAGATATCTAAAACAGATGGAAATTGAGCTACCACATGACCCTACAATCCCCCTACTGGGCATATACACAGAAGAGGCAAGTAACAATCCACGACCGCCTGGTCCCGATGTTCATCGCAGCATAGTTCACAATCGCAAGGAGTTGGAAGCTGTCCATATTCCCATCAACTGACGAATGGATTAAAAAGCTGTGGTACATACATACAATGGAGCACTATGCATCGCTGAAAAGCAGTGATGAACACATGAAGCACATCTCCGCATGGGAGGCACTGGAGAAAATTATGCTAAGAGAAGTTAGCCAAGCTTAAAAGGGCATGTACAATATGAGTCTGTTGAGGAAAAGAGGAACCAAACTTAAATACGGTGTTCCCGAATGTGAATGCAGCATGAAGCAATGGAGTGGAGAACCAGTGGAGAGGTCTGAGAGCACAACCACAATTCCAACTACAGGGGCACCTGCCTCTCTCCTAGGGGAGCTTGCCTTGGAGGTCAGCACCAAAGCTGCAGCTTGGGGAGAGAGAGATACCTGACAAGAGTACACAAGAATAAATGAAGGGGAGGAAGATAGAATGAAGTACATCCTGGCCCACCGAGCCTTCAGGACGATATTCCCACTCAGAACTGCCGATACCGAGGACCATATGGCCAGCTCCAATACGAAATTCAGCTACCCTCACTGACCCAAGGCATTTTGGGGTCAACAATGGAGAAAGAGAGTCAGGATTATACCCTGTCTGACCCAACCACACCAAAAAACTAAGGGTGTGCGACAGAACATGGAGCTCCAGATGGAGCACCAAAGATATACTTTGTGACCAGAGTGTGACACCCCATACCACTCAACCAGGAGACACTCCTAGAGCTGGAGGTCAACAAACAGACCTTAAACTATTTGTAGGTTTTTATATTGTTATTATCTTTGTATTTTTGCAATACGTGTACACGTTGGATATTGTTTTTTTTTTAATGTTTTCATTTCTTTGAGCATGTTATTTTCTCTACCAGTTTATCTGGATGGGGTGGAATGGATGGGCGGTCTGGGGGTGGGACGATGGGATTGATGGTACCAGGGTAGATGTAGGGGGGTGGGGGAGGCTGTTGGCTGATCCAGGGATGCGGAGTAGCATGTGGTTCAGGCTTGGTGGCAGGGTGGTGTGGGAGGTCCGATAGGGATTGATTAAGACTAATGTAACAGAGAGAAAATATTGAAACCCATATGAGGTTGAGCGTGATGGTAGGGCAGGAGGAGGTTTAGGGAAATAGAGAAAAGAAATGGGGAGTAAGGGGGATTTATAAAGGTTAAACACAGGCATATACATAGATGCATATATTCCTATGACAATGGGGAAATAGATCAATATGCATATATTTGTAGGCTTAGAATTAGGGTGACAGATGGGCACTGGACCTCCATCAGGTAATTCCTCAGTGCAAGAACATTTTGTTCTATTAAATTAGCATTCCATGATGTGCACTTCCCTAACATGATCACAGAAGGCAAATGTGTGCATAAGCAAATGTGGTGAAGAAAGCTGATGGTTCCCGGCTATCAAGACATGTAGTGTCTGGGATGTTAAAAGCTTGAAAGTAAACAAGCGGCCATCCAGCTCAAAAGCAACAAAGCCCACATGGAAGAAGCACACCAGCTTATGGAACCAAGAGATGCCAAAGGATCAGTTACCAGGTTTCAAGAACTAATAATCATAACATTATATGCTCACTTTTCTGATATGATCGCTGATGACAAATATGTGCATAAGCAAATATGGTGAAGAAAGTTGATGATGTCTGGCTATCAAAAGATATGCATCTGGGGTCTTGAAGTCTTGAAGGTAAGTAAGTGGCCAAGTAGCTAAGAAGCAAGTCCACATGGAAGAAGCACAACAGCTTGTGTGACCACTAGGTGTCAAAGGGATCCAGTATCAAGCATCAAACATTATATCATTATAAATGAAGGGAAGTTCAGATTGGGGACCCAAAGCCCATCAATAAGTGAAGCGACATCCTCTTACAGAGGGGCCGCAGCGAGGAGATGAGCCAGTCTAGGTACAGTGAAGTAGCAATGAAATGTGCAACTTTCCTCTGGTTCTCAAATGCTTCCTCTCACCGACTATCATTATCCCAATTCTGCCAGATAGATTTGCTAGACCAGGGGATGTACATTGGAGTTGGAAACGTGGGAATTTAGGATAGATAATCCCTTGAGACTAGTGGAGAGTGATGACACTGGGAGGGTGGAGTAGAAAAGGGGAACTAATTTCTGGGATCTACATGTGACCTCCTCTTTGGGGTGTGGACAACGGAGTGGGGGAGGTGAGTGAAGTGACACATTGGACAGTGTATGATATGAAGAAGTAATAACAATTTGTAAATTATTAGGAGTTCATGGTGGAGGAAAAGGGGGTTGGGGAAATGCGGGGAATTGAAATTTAAAAAAACAAAGAACTAGAGGAAAGAGGGAAAGAGGAGCTAATGCTGGGGGTGGGGTTCAAGTAGAAAATGTTTGTAGATGAATGTGGTAACGTGTACAAGTATGCTTAATATGAACAATGTATTCAATGTTATAAGAGCTGTAAGAGCTCCCAATAAAATCTATATTAAAAAAAATTACACTAAGAATTGGGGTTGAACAGGGTAAAGGCAGGGACATGGATTCATCTATGTATCTAGACAAGTGTCACTCCACAGCACATTTTCATAACTGCTAGTTGAACAAATAAATGAACCTTTTGTTAACAAGCACATTAAAAGATCCAGAAACTCCACCTATCCTGATTGCAATTTCCTAAATATTTCCATAGGTAGTACATTAAAAAAAAAAAAATGTTGTGAACTACTTTCCTGAGCCCATGGTGTTTGCCATTGAAGTTTGCATTTAGAAACCAAAAACAGAAACAAACAAACAAACCCAAACCCCACCCACCTACACATTTCCTGGAATAGTTCTTTCTGTTCCCCATGGTCAGACACACAATGATTACCTGAATCAATACTTTTCAGTAATGCATAGAAGTTTGGGAAATACTGGAGTTCCTCAAAAGTGTCCTTGCTGTAGGTCTTCGTTCTTCTTTCCAAGCCATTTGTCAAGGTCAAGGTGTTAGATACTGTTTCATCATTTTCTCCATTAGTAAGACCATCTTGAACTGTTGCCAGAGGAGTCTCCAGTGATGGGGAAAATCAATTACAAATAAAGATTTTGTTAGAACTAATGAAACGCCAGTTTCTTCCTTCACTGGTGCCCTTGAATGTGAAGTACAGGGACACTCCTTCTCTGTAAGCTCCTGCAGGTTCAAAACCTTTTCTAGGCACAAGGGGAGCTAGTCACATGGAAAGGTGTACAGATAGTAACTCGAGGACAGACTTTTATCCTCATGATGACCTACCATACAAGGGAGCCTTCCAGGATATCTAGCTAGCAATATAGTGACTCCGGGGCCATATTCCTGTCCCACATTTCCCACCTCAATTCCTAGAGCTAGGCAGAGATCAAAGAGTCTTACTTGGTTCTTCTCTCTTTCCCCCTATCCAATCTCTTAGTCGCTTAGTTGGCCTACTGATCTTCATTGCTTACCTTCTAACTGCTATCTATATATACACCTCTAATTCATTCCTCACAGTGCATTCTCCCCACTACGGCTAGAGTTATCTTGAAAAAAATCAGACAGTGTAACCCCTGAACTTAAAATCTTTCAGTGTTTCCCAGTCACTAAAGATCAGAATTCACATTTGAGTCTCACAAAATACTGCATGGTCTGGCCTGGATCCAATTCTCTAATCTCATCTCTGAAAATCCTGTGTGCCAGTACACTGTCTTTGTGTCCATTGCTTTTCTACAAACTGTCCCGCTTGCCCACAATTCAATAGGAGTCCAGAGCACATTCCTTTGCTATGAGAACCACATTTCTGTTCTCTGAGAGCTTCATGTATTGGTCAGTAAAATAAGATGGCAATTTGAAGACCATTTATTGCTTCCATTAGACCAGCAGCTCTCAACCTCTGGGTCACCCTGATTCATAACAGTAGCAAAATTACAGTTATGAACTAGCAACAAAAATAATTTTATGGTTGGGGGTCACTACAACATGAGGAACCATATTAAAGGGTTGTGGCATTAGGAAGGTTGAGAACCACTGCTCTAGACTATAAATGTCATAAGAGCCCTTTTAAATTAGCACTACGTCAGCTTAGAACACAGCTGGTAATAAATACTAGTTGAACGAATAGGTTAGTGCATACATTTAGGTAGCATGATCGGACTGAGCCCCGGTGGCATAAGTGGTTGAGTGCGGGACTGCGGCCTGCGGGTTTGGCGGTTCCAATGCAGTGGCTGCTCTCAGGAGCAGCACTGGGTAGCACCCACGACCACCAGAGGCAGTAATGCCAAAAAACTCCAAAAAACAAATAAATAGCATGATCGAACAGGGAATTTTAGACACTGGTGAACAAGGAAGATATAAGGGAAGTAAAGGATCATGAAAATAGCTATTCCGGGTTTAGCTTGGATGTCAATTGGGTTCTTTGATGAATTTCATGTTTTCTTTGAGAGGGTGGATCTCACAGCTGCTTAAAAGGTGCCAGCTGTGGGGATGGGAAGTAGGGAGAGCAAAGAAGAGTTTTTAGGCTATTTGTTGTTGTTTTTTAAGTCAATTTCTTTTTTTGCCTAACCACCTCTGCCTCCCTTGTCCCTTGTATTTGGGACAGAGTTTATATAAAAATTCACTTATTAGTATTTCATGCAAAAACATTTTAATTTGGGTAAAAATGTCATGTACCTCAAATCATCTTTGGTACCAGGTAAGGTACTAATCATATCTACATAGAAGTACACACACAAACACAACACACATACACATATAACATAGACATATTTCACATAGACATACCACTTTCTCAGGTATTTTTCCAGTCTGACTCTCAGTTCTGCTTGTGGGTTTACTGGGCTCCTCATAATTGTTGGCTTCTTTTGAGATTAATTTTTGTAAAACTTCTGCTACTTCATCTTCCAGTGTGTGTGCCTGGCTTTCTGTAATCTGTTATGAAAAGGAGAAACATAAGTGACTGTTAGTTCCATTTTTGTGTTTTAAAAAACATCTAGATTAAACTCTGCCATTGACCATGTCTTTTCAAAAGAACAGCTCTCATAGATGCTGCCACAACATGCTGGTTGTTACGGGAGCTATGTAGCGGCACTGCTGGGCAGAAGCATCTCTGGGCCTAGCATGCAGGTGGTCAGTCTTTTCTCTTGGAGACCATAGAACATTTACTTTGAGGAACTGCTGAAGAGTTGTCCCCTGCACAGCTACAGGTCATAGATCACCTTTTAAACTCCACGAAGTTTGTACCTGACACAAGTTCTGTCAGATCAGGGCTTGTGAGCCAAGCTAACTGAGAAGCTAAGTCCACTGTCATCAAGTGGATTCTGATTCATAGTCACCGTATAGGACTGAGTATAACTGCTCTTTAGAAGTCCTGAGACTGAAAATCTTTCCAGGAGCAGACAGTTTCACTTTTATCCCGAGGTATGGCTGGTTGAGTTCTAACTGCTAATTGCAAGGTCAAATTGAATTAAAGATTTTCCTTACTACCCAACTGGACATCAGTAATCCTTTTGCATGCTTAACTACTGTTATGGTTCTTACACAGTTTGTGTGTGATCATGTAGTTGTTGATCTAGTTCCTCTGATAGACTATAAGCTCCTGAATAGAAAGAATGAGACCTTCCTTATCCTTAAAATGAATTGAATCTAGTACAAAGTAGATAGATGTATTGTCAATAGTTGAGTGCTGGAATCTAGTGGCATGGTTTCTCAGCAGACTCGAAACTATACTAAAAAATTAACTTACTCTCATATGTTTGACCTACCAGGCCAAGATTCAGTAATTTAGAAACAATCTTGTCAAATACTCCTCTGTCGTTTTCCTCATAGATCCTGGTAGCAATTTTTTGAACAATGTCTTCAGCAGTTAGAGGGGTTCCATCTAGTTGATGAAGTCCATCGGGATCATCTAGACAGACCAAGCACACGTTCATGTCAATTTGTTAATGGACCTATTTCATAGAGCAAGTTCTACTTATAATCTAGACTTCATTTGTGTATACTCTGATAACTTTGGATCAGAGGTTTGGTGATATCTGATCTACTCTGTTTGAAATAAAATTGGTTACAAGTTAAGATAATAGAAAACTTGAAATAGTTTATGTGCTTTTAAGAGTAAAGAGCTGGAAACAACACAAAGGCTTCTTTTATTATTATCACAACTAATGTAAATGACGTGCTTTTCATTTTGATAGTATGTTGTACTTATGTACTATGTTCTATCTATACAGGATAGTGTGTAACCTTCCACACTTTACTGTCCTTCACCACTGCTGAGTTTATCACAGATTGAAGGCTGTGATAACCTTGTGCACAGCAAGTCTATAGATACCATTTTCCAAACAATCTGTGATCACTTTGAGTCTCTGTGTCACAGTTTGGTAATTCTAACAATATTTAAAATGGTTTCCTAAGGATGTTGTATAGTTAATAGACTACAGTATCATGTAAACATAATTTTTATATGCACTAGGAAATCAACAAGATCATATGTCTTGCTTTATTGCAGTGACCAAATCAAACTGGCAATATCTCTGAGGCATACCTGTATGCTATTCTCACTGGCATTGAGTTGAGTGTGACTCAAAGATACCCTATAGGGGTAGAACTGCCCTTGTGTATATGCTATATAACGATATTTTTGTACAGAGGGTACATTGAAAATATTCCCCACATGTATTCCCCTTGCAGGCAAAGTCCTAGACTGGAGGTTGATGAATCTGTTTCAAACCTAGAATCAGAGAGCATGCATTGATAAATTTTTTACTTACCTGCAATAGATATTTACTTCAAATGGAATGTGTGTGTCTGAGTGCCTTTAGGAAAGGCAACGTTTTAAAGTGACAAGTCCTGTCACTTAGGGAACTTCTTTTATGTCACTAGAAATCAAATTTTCAAAATGTGGCAACAGATTTGTGTCACACCATATGCAAATTTTTGGAGGCAAGCATGCAAATATGGATCCTTGGCTTTCTGGGCCTACATCTGGCAGCACTAATTCAGACTAAAACCAGAGCTCATTGTGAGAGAAAGAAAGGACCCAGCAGAGCTGGTGGCAATGACACATAGCAACACATTCATGGAGAATTACCAGGAGTCAATTAGTCTTTTCTGATCTATCCTACGTGGAGCAGATTCAGTTTACAAGGCACTTAACTCTGTCACGTGTAGGCAGGCTGGAGGGAAACCTCTTGTTACCGCCATGTCTTTAGACCACAGTAAAAGAGAATTATGGAAATAGTCTTTTCCTGGGGACACACACACACACACCAGTTCCCCCCCTAACTGGCTGAGAACAGCTCATCATCCATCCTTCAGGAGTGGACTGAATATTATTTCGGTAAGATTTTTCCACTTATGGGTTGGAAGTCAGGCTCTTGGGAATATGGGGAAAAGAAACTGCTGAGGTAGAAGGGTTTATTTCCCTTCCTGTTGATCCTTCTGGATTGGAACACAGAGGAGCACTGGCTGCCTGCTGCAGCAGGAAAATAACTGAGATGACTTTCCAGTTCACTTACTTCACAGCAGGGAGAACGTTAGCAGCAAACTGGAAAAATCGCCTCCTTCCTCCACTGCCCTGCTGTCTTTGCTAGAGTCAGGAAATTAGGCATCTACCCTGGCAGAGCTTTGCTAAATCCACCCGCAAAATAACTGAATGTGGGGTTCCTAGCACAGTGACCCTACATAGCGTTTTCATGGTCTTCTCAATGGTTACAGTATCCACTTTCTCCTGAGAAGGGGCTAGTAGGTTTGAATCCCAGGTCTTACAGTTAGCAGTCCAATGCTTACTGGACAGTCCCACCCAGTTGTTCCCCTCCTAGATGCGGATTCTGTGTGGAGTACATGAGTATTTCTCCTGACCCTTCACTGGTTCCCCAGACTCTCCTAAAATGCACAGACTTTTCTACTGCTTATAAAGGGAATTTCACCCTCCTGTAGCAACTCTCAGAGAAAAGCAATACAAAGTTCAACATAAATAAGGTTTGCTAAGTATCCAGGAGGTGTGTCATGGATGTCAAAGAGTCCCATCTCAAATCATCATCTCTCCAGTTATGTGTTGAATCTCAGCACCTAGAATGATATTTGGCACTGATTTGTTCAATATATTTAAAATTGAAGTCTTAATATTTGTCAGATCCTACAACAGAGAGGTAACTAGAATCATTAAGCATGGCACTGACTACCTGCACCTCCATGTATTGAATGAATGCATAAAGGGGCACCAAAGTATTAATTCATACAGGAAATCTGGGAAATCCCTGAATCATTCACACCACAGTCAATATTGGGAAAAGGGTACTTGATGAATTTGATAGCCCAAGACCATTTGGAGGTAATTAATACTGAAAAAACATCCTATTCCCCACCCTGTCTTCAGGGATGTGAATCCCCATGCTTCTGGAAGTTTATTCACCAAGATAGCCCCATCTCTCTGATTTCAATTGAGGGAAAATTAATCTGTAAATATGGTATGCACTGGTTTCTGTCCACCAAGATTCGTCCGGGCTTCATTAGCATTAACTCTGTTGATGAGACCAGCACTTGTCGTTCTTAATTGAGAAATCCTTCCCTAACTTCCAAGGTGTGAGGGGAAACCAGAAACTTGCCATAGACTCTTCTCACCAAGAACCTTGGCCCAGTTTCTGGGATCTCAGGTGAATCATTCTGACTCCAGGTGGTAAATTGAGAGCTATCAATAAGTAGTTAGGAATTGATGGAAAGGAGGGTATGGGAGGTCTGGTTGGGATTAAGCAAGGACAATGAATCTATGAGAAAACAATGAAATGCCAATGAAGGTGGAACATGATGGTGGGACGGGAGGAAGATGGAAGGAAATAGAGGAAAGAGCTAGAAGGCAAAGTGCACTTACAGAGGTCTAAATATAGGTATGTCCGTACATAGATACAACTATCTATTATAAGTTGGGAATAAAATTAAGAACATATCTATAGGCCAAATATTAGGGTAGCAAGTGGACCTTGGGCTCTCACCCTGGTGCTCCCTCAATGCAAGAACACTTTGTTCTATGAATCTGGCATTCCTCGAGGCTCAATGGCCCAACACGATCACTGAAGTAAAATGGGTGCACAAACAAATGTGGTGAAGAAAGCTGAAGGTGGCCAGCCATCAAAGGATATATCAAGTGTCTTGAAAGCCTGAAGATAAACATTAGACCATTTACCTGAGAAGAGACCACAGCCACAAATAAGAAGCACAACAGCGTCAGATCATGGTGAAAGTGGTAAAAAGTCTAGGCAATAGACATCAAATAGGGTGGAAAAAAACAAAACAAAACAAACCTATATCACTGTGTGCACACATCCCCAATGTACCAATTGAAGACATGTAGGAGCATGAGCAAGGGTGGTGAAGAAAGCAGATGGGCCCAGCTATCAAAAGCTTAAAGGCTTGAGCATAAACAAGCAGCCATCTAGCTCAGAAGCAACAAAACCCACCATAAAAGAAGATCGCTTACCTGTGCGATCATGAGGGGCTGAAACAATCAGGTATCAAAGAATAAAAATAAAAATCAATGGAGCAATTGACTCCCGATATCACTGATGACAAATGGATACAAAGGCAAACAAAGTAGAAGAAACGATGGTGCCCAGCTAACAAATGATTGAATGCCTGGAATCTCAAAGACTTGAAGATAATCGAATCACCATTCAGCGCAGAAACAGCAAAGTCCACATGCAGGAAGCACACCAGCATGTGTGATCAAGAGGGGCCGAAGGGAGCAGATATCGAGCACCAAAGAACAAGAATCACATCATTACATAGGAGGAGGAGAGCAGGGTGGGGACCTAAGGCCCACTGGTGGATAATTGTTCACCCCTTTACAGGGGAGTCACGGGGAGGAGACAGACCAGTTGGGGGGCAGCCAGGCAGTGATGATGCATACAAGTTTCCTCTAGTTCCTGAAGCCTTCCTCCCTGTCCCCTAACCATCATGGGCCCAACTCTACCTAACAAATCCAGATGGACTGGAGAAGTCACACTGGCATAGAGGGGAGCTGGAGATATGGGGAAACCAGGATGGATGGGCCCCTTCGGGCCAATGGTTAGATTGGAGATACTGGAAGGGTGGAAAGAAGGGCGGGGGGAACCAATAGCAAGGATATATACACAAGCTCCTATTTGAAGGAAGGGCATCAAAGGAGTGGGTTGG
>PVJH01033009.1:0-22033 GCA_004026705.1 Nesogale talazaci
TGTGTGTGTGTGTGTGTGTGTGTTGGTGGTAGTGGGGGAGGGTCTCTGTCCACAGGCTTGGTCCATGAACCTAAAATACCCCCCAAGCCCCACATATATCAAGGCGCTGTCACACTGAGTCTAACTTAGAGCAGGCGTCCGATGGCGGGGCCTTGTCTAACTCATCTGGATGGGCTCGAATCCCCAGCCTTACAGGGAGCACCACTGACATCACCCAGGATCTCCCTTGGCACCCAACACCTGCCAGAACAGAGTGGGAGGGGGCTGAGCCCCTGTCTTAGTCCAGGTAGACTAGAGAAACAAATTTATAGACACACATGGATATAAGGGTACGGTTTATATACAAGAGGAATGGAACACTGAGAAAGCATGCCAACCCAGTCCGGTTCAAAGTCATAAGTCCGATACCAGTCTATAATGTCTCCTTCCGACTCACGAAGTCACAGGCCAGTGGGTGCAGAGTTCTGGCACTGGCGGGGGTCTCCCCATGGCTCCTCACTTCCAGGGCTCAGGCTCCATCAACAGCATCCAGTGGTGATAGAAGCAACTTAGCACTGGCAGGGCTCTCCACGTGGTCTCTCCAGCTTCAGAGGTCTGGTTCCATCAGGATAAGGCCGTGTGGCTTCTCCTCCGGCTCCTCCAGCTCCTCAGATGCTGCCATCTTGTCTTGTCCGTAGTTCGCCGTCTCAGAGACTGACTCCCAACAACTGGGGAGATGGCTTCTCATCTTCACCAGGGAAATATCGCGAGATTTTCCAGCAGTCTCAGGAGAAAGCCATGACCACATAGAGGCTTCATTGGCTACTCAATGGCAAGCTCCAGATGAACAGGCTAGACTCCACCTCTACATCTCCATCATGAAATTGACATAAACACATGACCGCCACAGCCCTCCATCCTCACCCCACCCCCTGTGCCCCAGGAGAGCCCTGCTTGGCCATCCCTCGTTCCGTCTCTCCCTCCTCTACCTGTCTGCCTGGTCCCCATACCCACCTGCATCCAACATACACCCCGCGATGGACAAGGACCATGAAAGCTGTTTCCCAAGCAACTGCCGATTAATCGCCAAGTTAATTACATTAAAGAGGCCGTCATCGGGCTGAGCCCCGGTGGCGTAGTGGTTGTGCGCGGGACTGCGGCCCACTGGGATGGAGGTTCAATTCCGGCTCCTAGGAGCAAAGTCTGGGCCTCCTACTCCCACCACCTGAGGGCAGTGATGCCTAAAAAAAAAAAAAGAGGCCGTCACTGTCCTCGCGTCTTGAGTAGGGTGGGTGGTCAGGCCAGTTCTCTTTGACGAAGTGGGCTGGGCCTCTGGAAGAATGAGAGCGGGTGGAAAGCAGGGACCGGAAGGAAAGACCCACAATCCTTCAAGGGCAGGCGTTTCAACCAGAAGGTGGCCTGGGATGGAGGCGGCCTGGGCTATTTAGCTTCTCCTCCGTCTCAGTGTGCAGGGGACGGTGGGGCGGCGGCGGCGGCGGCGGGTTGAAGTATTTAGAGATGGGGATTCATAAATGGCCAGGCTGCCTCCCTTAACACAGGGAAGGGACCTTAAACAGATGTGTCCATCGACTCCCTCCAGCCCGCCCCGCGCATCCTCACGCCAGCGACGCTCCATCTCCATTTCTGATTGATTTTTCCTGGCAGAGGCGCCGAATTCTTTGCGTTAAGTGTCAGCCTCTCTCTGTCAAGTAGTTAATGACCTATAAAGCTCTTAGAACGTACTGGAGGAGACGCTATTCAGAGGCGCCCTGTGGTGTATCTTTGCCACTGTCAGTAATCACCCCTCATTTATTTGCTTTGATTGGTTGGGAATTTGCACGTATGTTTCTCCAAAGCCGAGCCCACCCGCACCCGAAAACGGTCCCCAACCCTGATAGCCATAGGCAGGTGCAGAGTTTGCCACCAGAGCCAGTGTGGCTTCTTCCTCAAGATCCCTTGACAAGGGGCACCTGGGTCACGGGGAGGGCCTACCGTCCTGCCTCTCCATCACACGTTCCCTGAATGCATGCCTCTGGGGACAGTGGCCACCAGGGGCCTTGTTTCCATCTGGCTGCAGCTGATGTTGACCGGGGGACACTCACACCTGTTTGTGTCCCAAGTTTCTACTCGCCCCTCATGACGGACACCTGCCTCCACTCACTGGGTGGTGGCTTAGGCACCCCTTGGTCATCTGCCTTGAGGCCAGCAGGTCCCTCAGTTGTGTTGACCGCCCTCCCAGTGGTGCCCTGCCCCCAAATCTCCTGCCCTGACCTTGGCCTCCGCCGCTCAGCTTCAGCCACCCCCAGACTAAGACAAGCCAACCTGCCCAGCGCTACAGACTTGAGCTGCTTCCTGAGGAATAGTGTAGGGGGTTCCCTGCCCTGCTCCCCAACCTCTGTCAGGATAAGCACTTCCCCTCTCCTGCGACCTCACTCCTCCTGCCGCCAGGCCTTCGCTCAGGGGCTCCCTTATCCTTCAAGGCCTCCTCTCCTCGGAGACTTCCTTGGCTGGATCAGTCAGAGAGGCCGCTGCTGCCCTTCCCATGCTGCCTGTGCCGGGGATTCTGTGTCAACATGATCGGTGCCCTGGGAGTGAGGACAGCGGAGAGCTCCAGCCCCGACCTCTTACAGGTCTGTGCCCCACCTGGCTCTGCTGTTTGCCGGCTGAGGGACCTTGAGCACCCGCTGCCCCTCTCTGAGTCCCGCTTTTCTGCTCTGTGGTACCCCAGACTGGGCAGACTGCCCTTGGGTACCCGGAGGATGGGGCCAGCCCCCCAGTGAGGAGGGAGAGGAGAGGCCCAAGGTTTAAGGAGCACACCTGTCATCGTTTCTGGGGCCAGAGCGGTGAGGGGTCACCCCCGAAGCAGGAGGGGTCCAGCCACTGACTAGGACAGGGCCTCTCTAGGAGGTTCAGGCCTGGGAGGCCAGATGGGCTCCTTCCAGAAGGAAATGTAGCTGCCGGACCAAAGGACCACCACACTTGAAAAAACACAAATTCACCGTCAGACGGTCAATTCCTGCTCAGCTCAAACCCATAGAACAGAGGAGGACTGCCCCTGTGGGTTTCCCAGGCTGTCAATCTTTACAGGAACGGAAAGCCTCGTCTTACTCCCTCGCAGGGGCTGGTGGGTTTGAACTGGGGCCTTCTGGTCAGCATGTAGCCCACTGCACCACCAAGCTCCCCACCAGAGTACCCGAGGGTCACAGGCCAACAAGTCTGGTGGCTGGGCAGAAAGCGGGGCAGCACTAGGTGGCACAGCAAATTGGGCCGCTAACAGCTAAGTCACCATCCACTCCCTGGGAGAAAAAGGAGGCTTTGTACTCCCCTCGAGATGGTCAGTCTGAGAAATCCAGCGGGGCAGAGCTACCCTGTCCTCAGAGCCAGAATCGGCCGCACGGCAGCGAGCGGAGTGCGTTTCTCTCACCAGGAGCGGGCGCCGCCTGGCCGGCCCAGGAAAAGGTTCATTCATTCTTGAAACAAATGGCTGCCAGCCTTGACGGGGCGTCAGGCACAGATAAAGAGTGACAAGCAAGGCATCTGAGATTCTGGAGAAGACGGATGGAGTGAGTGCGGTCTGCAGGGCCCGGGCCGTTCGGAACAGGAAGAGGAAAGAATGAGCCGCCTGCCTGGAGAGGGATGGCGTTTGAAGGAAGGCTTCGTGGAGGAGGGCACGTGGGAGCTGGATCTTGAGCTTCTAACAGTAACTCGTAGGCAAAATGCACCGAAAGACGAGGCGGCCCCATAGGGTCCCCGTCAGTCAGAACAGACCCCAGAGCGGTGACCTAGGCTTTGGCTTTTCTTAGGCAAAGAAAGAGGTTAAGGGCCATGGAGCGGGAGGGCCACAGGTTGGGAGACAAAGGCAGTTTGGCATCTTGGAGGGCTGGATGGGGCTCGGGGTGACTGGGCTATACCAGGAGGTCGGGGGTGAAACCATTGGTTTCTGATTCCCAGCCCCCAGCACAGGTTCTGGCACCCGGAGGGGGCTGGGGAGATGTTGGTGAAAGAATGGGAGGATGGTGAGAGCCCTGCAGGCCAGGGGTCAAGCCTCTGCCTGGGAATCTTGGAAACTGCCTGTGAGGTTTTGTGTGTGTGGTGTGAGGTATGGGTACAACGTCACCCTCCCTTCAAATTTTTAAAAAATAAATCATTTTATTGGGGGCTCTTACTGCTCTTATGGCTATCCATCCATCTATTGTATCAAGCGCATTTGTACATATGTTGCCATCATCATTTTCGAAGCATTTTCTTTCTCCTTGAGCCCTTGGTATCAGCTCCTCTTTTCCCCCTCCCTTCCCCACTCTCCCATCCTCATGAACACCTGATAAATTATAAATTATTATCACCATATTTTCATAGCTTACACTGCCCGTTCTCTCCCTTCACCCACGTTTCTGTTGTTTGTCCCCCTGGTGGGGAGGTTGGGGGAGTTATATGTTGACCGTTACAATCGGTCCCTCATTTCTCCCACCCTCCCCCTACCCTCATGGTATTCCACTCCTATTACTATTCATGAGGGGTTTGTCTGCCCTGGATTACCTGTGTCAAGAGCTCTTATCTGTATCAGTGGACATGTTCTGAGGTAGTCCAATCTGTAAGATAGAACTGGGGTCGTGGCAGTCTGTGTGTGTGGCAGAGCATTAAAGAACTAAAGGAATGTTGTATGTTTCGTTGGTGTTACGCTGCGCCCTGGCTGACTGGTTCCTTCCTTGTGACCCTTCTGTGAGGGAACGTCCACTTGTCTACAGATGGGCATTGGGTCTCCCCTCTGACCCTCATCATTTGCATCCATATATTTGTTTGGTTTGAGGTCTTCTGAAGCCTGATACCTGAACCCATGGACATCTTGTGATCACACAGGCAGATGTGCTTTTTCCAAGTGAGTTTTGTTGCTTTCTGCTAGAAGGTGGCTTGTTTAATTTCAGGCCTTTAAGACTCCAAATGCTGCATCTTTTAATAGCCGGGCAGCATCAGCTTTCTTCACCACATTTGCTTCTGCACCCATTCTGACTCCAGTGACCTTGCCGGGGAACGCCAAGTTCACTCTTTTGAAATGTTTGTCCAGACCAGGGGTGATGAGACAGGTCTTTCTCTATTGGATGGTCTTGGTATTCTTGTTGAGAATCGATGGGCTATTAATAATAGACACTTTGGGATGTTGAGAGGGGCATGATAAGATAAGAATGGTTGCTTTGGGTTTGGAGACTGGGAAGGCTGGAAGAGGAAAGAGAGGGAGTGAGACGAGGCTATGTGGCTATTCAAGGGGAAGGAAGGTGGGGCCCTGGGGCAAAAATAAATCTCTGAAACTGCTTGGAGCCCCTGGTAGCTTAGGACAGTCATAGAACTACGCCCGCCCCACCCCAGGCCATGGCAGTGAGGTCTGTGGTGGCCTTGAGAATTAGGGTGGGTGGGCGGGAGGCAACAGAGGTAGAACCAGTCTTCCTCTGCCCCTGAGTGGTCACAGAAAATTCACGCCAGATACAGCCATTTGTGAAGTCGGTTTTAGGCAGAGGAAGAGGATTGTAAATGCAAAACATGCGGCTGAGGCGGCAGCTTAATCCCAGATTGTAACACTTCCAGACACGGCTCAGCTCGCACCTCCAGGCTCCCCGAGTCTGGGAGTTCCCAGTGGGGTTTTCCCACCAGGCTGCCTGGAGCCAGCACACCCCTTCCTCCTGCGGGTTTTGGCGTGGGCTTGACCCTGTAACCTCTGCTGACTTGCGTCCAGCGTCTAGAAACCCGAAAGTGACAAGCGATGTGGCAGGCAGGCTGTCTCAGAAGGACGGTCCCCTTCTTGACCTCCTCCAGGACCCCAGGGGTCTTGGGGTCCTCCTTGCATCTTCCTGACTCCCCCCACCCCATCGGTCCTCTGGAAGGTTGGTCCACACTGCCCTTGTCCAGCAGCCTCAGGTCCAGTCTCGGCAGGCCCCACGGGGCAGGCCCGTCTTGGAGGCACAGTGTAGACCAGGTGCCCAAGGACCAGAGTGCCACCTCACCTTTGCGCACCTTTGCGCAGGCTGTGCCTGCGGCCATTGCAGAGGGCACTTCCTGTGACCCGGCCACTTTTCCTCGTCTTCGTCCGCGGAGAGAGATGTGTCCTGGGGGGCGCACATGGGGCAGGCTGGGGGGCGGGCTTTCAACCCACCCCGAGGTGCCCCCGCAGACAGAGCTGGGTGGAGGGGGGGAGTCTGCTGTGGAAAGGGCGTGGCCTTGGCCACCGAGGAGCAGCTCGGCCCTGCCCCACACATGCGCCATGCCCAGGCGCCCCATCAACTGGGCGGTCAGCTACCACAGCCTGACGCTCCGCAGAGGAGCTGGCCGGGTTGCTTCGGGGACACAGGATGACCACAGAGGGCGGCGAAGGATGCGCCACGAGGCTGTGAGACGTCGCCCTTGAGCGGTTCCGACCCCTTCGTCGCTGGATCCCACGGTCAACCCGTCGCATTGAGGGCCTGCCTTTTGCTCGCCGAACCTCTTTGTGCCCAAGCTCCATGTCCCGGTCCCTCCTGCCAACGTGTCCACAGCCCGTGGGACGCACTCTGGCCACCCAAGGAGCCTCGTGCCTGCACTTCTTCCCAGACAGATTTATTGGTTCTGGGGCAGTCCAGGGGAGAGTCGATATTCCTCACCAGCACCCATCATTCAACGCAGAGTGGGTGTCATTAATGTCACAGAAGCGCGCATGTAAAAAACGCGTGAAATGCTTGCCTAGGAATATGTCACTCTCATAAAAAAGAAAGCAGAACAGCATAAACAGGACGCAGGTGGAGACAACACACAACCAGGGAGAGGGATCCCCTTTCCGGGCAGTTGAGATGCCGGGTGGCGTAGGCGCCAGCCTGCCCTGCTCTATGGCGGCAGGGGGACAGGAGAACAACCCTGGGGCAGGGTCAGCAGGGCCTGATCCACGCAGCCCCGGACTAGTGGCCAGGGCATGACTGCCGGTCAAAGAAGGTGTCTGAAAACAAGCGTGTGGAGGCCCCCACCTCTGGGGGGTCTAGCTTCAGGGTTGAGAAAGTGCCCACCCCTCCAGTGGCTAAGTGGCATCCCTGGCTCGCTGTGGGACCGACCCCCAAACACCACTCCACCAGCTCATCTGGGCTGTGCCTGGCCCGCCTTTCTTGGCTGAGCTGCCTGCCAAGGAAAAAAGCGATTGAACTACATAAAAATCCATTCCTGAAACCCCAGAGGCATCTTCAAAACGAGCATAGCCTTTAAATTAGAATGTGGTGTGGGGAGGGGGGGGAAACCCCAAATGCAGATTTTTGCCTGTAACTTGATTTCTGGTAAGCCAGAGGGCCCTGGCCAATCTCCAGCCGAGGTCCAGAGGCCCTGGCTGGCAAGGACAACCCCGCCCCGCTGGGTCCAGAGTGTAACTGGCATGTGTTCCCATGGAAACTCTGCTCTGCAGAATCCTCTGGAAATATTTGCCAGGGAGGGCCTGCCACTTCCTACCCCCTCTTCACATGTCTGGGCTCGACTGCCAAGGAAGAGTTTCTCAAGCAACAGGCCGGGGGTCAGGGCGGGGGTGACTCAGGGGCAAAAGACAGAGGTGGGCTGGCGAGAGGTGCAAGACCACCTAAAGGACTGGGGATAGTTCCACCCCATGGCGAGTCCCAGTGGGCTTTCGTGACTGTGGCCCCCTGGAGGCAGAGTGCCAGCCCTTACTTCTGCGGTGCCACTGGAGGGATTTGAACCACCAGCCTCTTGGTTTGTGACTGAGCACGGAATGTGACACCCAGCGACTCTTGAAAGGGCAGAAGAAAAAACACTGCAGTCAAACTCCACAGAGCTGGTTCCAATCATAGCCAACCTCAGAGGACAGAGTAGGACCAACCGGGTAGGGTGTCTCAGATGTCGTGGTTACAAGTTGAACTGCTCACCGACAGATCACCAGTTCGAAACCACTGGCAGCTCACTGAGAGAAACTCGAGGCTTTCTATTCCTGTAAGGACAGGCCATCTCAGAGATCACAGAAATGAAGAGTGCTGCAGCAGTGTGGTGAAGAAGCCAGAGGGTGCCCGGCTATCAGAAAGAGGAGCATGGGGTTGGTGGGGTGGTGGTGGTGGTCTTAAAGGCTCTTCAACCAAGCAGCCCTCTCAGGGAGGCATCGTGTAAGCCCACAGGGTGGAAGCACACCAGCCTGTGTGATCCCAGGATTGTAAATCATACAGCCCCAATCTAAAGGAGGAAATGGCATCGGCGCTTACATGGTGAACATCTGGTTTTCAGAAGGCTCTGGATGACAGCGGGACCCCCAAACCATTTGCAGGATCCACACCTGGATTCAAGTCTCGGGCGAATCCCCTCTGATCATCCTTGACGGCTGTTGTCGGTCAGAGCACACCGTAAAGTCAGTTATGGCAGGCATAGTCAGACCCAAAGGCAGAGCCGTTTGGTCTCCCTTTTGACCCATTTTAAAGCTGCTACAATTTAAAGAGAGAGAGAGAGAGAGAGAGATGGGGAGGGGCGGGTGGAGAGACACGTGGATGAGGCCTGGTGAGCAACCATGGATCAGGAATGGGAGTGGCCTTGCTTACCGGCAGGAAGCTTTGGAAAGTGGATTGTCGCAGATGCCGTTAGGTTAAAATTTAGCGCCCTATCATTTGAAGTCCCCTTTATGAGCCATTTAAATGTGTCCCAGTTTTTTTTTTTTTTAACGCTTTCTGCTTTCTTCTCCCTTGAAGTTTTTATGTTTCGCTTTCATTATTCTTATTTGTTTGTTTTCCTGTAGAAGGAATCCAGGGTAGGTAAGTGCTTAGCTTAGAGACAGTAACTAGATCCCTGGCTCCTTGAGGTACGACAGGGCAGGTTTCAGGGAAATGGATGAAGGGATGAGTGATGAGTTCAAGGATGGAGAAAATGTCCTCAAATGGATTGTCCAACTTTTCTTTTTTTTTCCTTTTTATTTATTTATTTATTTATTTATTTATTTATTTATTTATTTATTTATTTTTGGCATCACTGCTCTCCGATGGTGGGAGTAGGAGGCCCAGCCCCACTGCTGGAATTGAACCTCCGTCCCAGTGGGCCGCAGTCCCGCGCACAACCACTACGCCACCGGGGCTCAGCCCCTGTCCAACTTTTCTTGATGTGATTGACCTGGTGCGTGGTGGGATATGTGAATTCTATGCCAATGACACTGCTGGGGGGGGTAAAAAGAGTTACAGTGTCAGAGACCAACAAGGCCAGGTCTACCCTGCCCTATGGGGTCACACTGAGTGACAATGGACTTGATGGGCAGTGATTTGGGCCTTTTTGTTTTTAAATCGTTATGGGCGTGGAGACCCTCACCTTTCTCCCACGGAGCAGTTGGTTGGTGGGTTTGAACCGCCTACCTTGTAGTTAGCAACCCAAACGGAACAGCCCTACCAAGGATCTGCCATTCCGATCCCCAAGCCCACTGCCGTCAAGTCACCTCCCACTCCTAGGTCATAACGGTATACGGTTTCCGAGGATGCAAATTTTTACAGGGTCAGATTTACAGGGTCCCCTTTGTCCTGGGGAGCGGCTGGTTGGTTTGAACTGCTGCTTCTGTGGGTAGCAGTCCAATGCTTTCCCCGAAGGGCCACCGGGGCTTTGCCACGGGTCCTTTGAGTGTTTTGGAGTCTTAGATGCCCTGAGACTTTGAGAACAGCCAAGCTGGGGGTGGGGGTGGGGCAGCAGGCTACACCAAAAAGAGCAGTCAGGCCCAGGAGCCAGTGAGGGAGTTTGGCCCCTTGAGAAACAAACCTGTCCCTTTGGGGTGAGACCCTAGGGCAGGAAGTACCTGAGACCTGCCCCCTGCTAGCTCTCAGCTCCAACCAGGACCTCTGCAGGACCAGCAGTCCCAGTCTCCTCCCCTCCCTGGGCTCTATCCCAGTCTCTAAGGGACCCCCTTGACCCTCCAGGCTCCTCCTGGCCCAGAACTCGGCCCTATCCTCTGTCTGTCTTGTCCCTTATCCTGCCCCAGCAGCCTCCTCTGCCTGTTGCATGCACCTTTGAGGCAGGAAGAGGGGCAACCAGGGTGGCCAAGTGGTCCCCACGCTGCCTGTGGAAGCCTGCACGTGTGAATTCTGAGTCCTGCAGGGAAGACACCTCTGCGTGTGAGGAGGTGGGGTTCGCTCTGAGCACCTCTGAGGGGTTTGACTAGAGGAGGAGGAGGAGGAGGAGAGGGAGAAGAGGAAGAAAAAGAAAGGTCTCTTTTCTCCTTTTCTTTTCTCTGTCCTCCTCTACCCTGCAGAGTCAGACTCCCTGCCTGTCTTCAAGGGCCAGACAGAGGCTCCCCAGACTGCTCCACTGTCCCCTGGCCCTCATCTCTCCAGTCTGGTGGCTGGGGCACAGGGCCTGGGGCTTCCTTGATGCACACTTGGGGCCTCAGAACATTCTCCCTGGGCCCCTCCCTCCTTGTGTCAAAGCCCCTCTGAAGATCCTGCTCTCCCATCCAGAACCCCTTCTCTGCCTCCTCCTGCTCACAGCAGGGCCCTGGCCTTCCAACGTCCAGGCCAGGCCACTACGCTGCCCCCAGAGGGGTGACAGGAAGAGGTGACGACCACAGGTAGGTTGGGGAGGTCATGGGAAGCAGGTGGAGTTTGTACCTCCTGAGGGAGATTGTGGGTGATTTTGAGCAGAAGAGCCACGTGACCCCATTGAGGCTCCATCAAAGCCCTCCCTGTTTTGTGTGAACCGTAGGGACTGGGAGGAGGTGTATGCTTATGTCCAAGCAGGGTGGGCAGTCAGCAGCCCTGCCCAGCTCCCCCGAGGCCAGATCTTTGATCTTCATCAGCAAGGGCTTTAAGTCCCCCTCACTTTCAGTGGGCAGAGTCCTGCCATTTGCAAATTGCAGGGTGTTAATAAGCCTTCCTCCAAAACCGATGCCACGCTCACCTTCTTACCATCTCGTTTCTCAATTACCTGCTGGGTATGTACATGGAAAAGCACTGGGAAAGGGTGCTGCCCTGTGTGCACTTTCCCTTCTCTGAAAGCACACAGGATGCCCGTGTTCCCTCAGTCCAGGTCCAGGCTGCACCTGAACACGGTCAAGCGTTCTGGCATCTCCATTCTTCTCCACCCCTTGCCTGGTTTGCTGTGATCTACGGAGTCAATAAAATACACGTCAATAGCTTTCTGGCATTCTCTGCTTTCAGCCCAGATCCAACTGACGTCCGCAGCGATGGCCCGTGTTCCACATCCTCTTCGGCATCCAGCTTGCGTTGCTGGCAGCTTCTGGCGAGGGACTGCTGCAACTGTTGTCGAATGATCTTCAGCAAAACTTTACTTACCTGTGAGATTAATGATCTCATTCGACAGTTGCCACCTTCTGTTGGGTCATCTTTCTTTGGAATGGCTACAAGGATGGATCGCTTCCAGTCAGTTGGCCGGGTTGCTGTCTGACAGATTTCTTGGCATAGGCGAGGGAGTGCTTCCAGTGCTTTGTCGGCTTCCTGAAACCTTTTGTTCTTCCATCAATTCCTGGAGCCTTAACTTTCCCTCATGCTTTCAGTGCCGCTTGGACTTCTTCCTTAGAGATCACCTGCCCTTGGCCACGGGGTCCCTCTGGAAAGGGTTGGATAGTGCCCGGTTCTTTTGGGTGAGTGACTTTCCCTTCCCTTCCTCTTTGGATGCCTCCTGCATTGTTTGATCTGCTCACCCCGAATCCAGGTGTTCGAAGTGGCACTGTGCCCTTCCAAAAGCAGCTCTGGTGGTGCTGTTAGGCCAGCATGGGATGACGAACGGAAAGGTCATCACTTCAAACTCCACCAGCTTCTCAGAGGGAGCGAGATGAGGCTACTTGGTCCTGCGAGGATGGACAGCCTCAGAAGCACCAGGCTCAGGTGTTTAGCTGGGTGCGTGGTCACAAACTACGTGTAACCTTGAGGGGAATGGGGCTTCCCGAACACTTCGCTGTGCCCGTGTGGAACCTGTACGCGGATCCAGAGGCGGTGCGTTGTTCAACTAGAACACGAGAACCCTGGGTGGCTTAAGATCAGGAGAGGTGCGTGCCAGGAAATCATTTCCCCACCCTCATTCAATCTGTCTGTTGAGCAAATACGATCCGAGGAGCTGAGATACAAAGCAGAATGAGGCGTCAGGATTGGAGGAAGGCTTGTTAACACCCTTTGACATGCCGGTGGCAGAATGTTGCTCGTTGAAAATGAGGCGGACTGGGAGCCCTTGCTGATGAAGATCAAGGAGTGCAGCCTTCGGGGTGGATGACGACTCCATGTAAAGAAGGCCAAATCCTCACAGCTGGACAAGTCGGTCACATCTCAAGACAGAAGACTGAGGCCGTCAGGGATTTTTCCTCTTGCTCGGATCCACAATCCATGCTCAAGGAAGCGGCAGTCAGGAAATCACAGGCTGTATCCCCCGGCCAGATCTTCTGCCCAAGACTCTTTAAAGTGTGGAAGAGCCGGGCTGAGCCCCAGTGGCAAAGTGGTTGAGTGCAGGACTGTGGCCCACAGGTTTGGCTGTTCAAACAGCTGCTGTCCGGCAGCAGCTCTCCAGGAGCAAGGCTGGCGCTCCCACTCCCACCAGAGGACAGTGACGCACCAAAACAAAAGTGTGGAAGAGCCAAGATGTCACATTGAGGATCAAGGTGGGCCTGGGCCAAGCTGTGGGCTAGCCAATCCGATGCACGTGAAAGTTGAAAGGCGACCCAAGGAGAATCGAGACGTTTGAATTGTGGTGCGGGCAAAGTCGACTGAACGTACATTGGACCGGGAGAAGAAGGAACAAACGCATCTGTCCTGGAAGAACTATAGCCAGCGTGCTCCTTAAAAGGGAGAATGGTGAGCCTTCATCTCACCTACTCGGGGCCTGTTATGAAGAGAGACCAGTCTCTCGACAGGAGACCTGGTAAAAATAGGTCATCGGGAAGGTGCGCCATGGTCAAGGAGACGGACTGACACGGTGTCTGCAGTGGTGGGTCCAAACATCTGCCTTGTGAGGCTGGCCGGGCAGTTGCAGGCTGCTGTACAGAGGGTCTCTCAGAAACAAAGCCTACTGGGGAGCACCTCACGCAGGTTCAGATCGACTCTGCGGACCCCAGCTCACTGCCACTGAGTGGTGCTAGTTGAGTTAGAGGAGGGGCAGTACAGGACAGAGCAGAACTGCCCCTGTGGGTTCCCGAGACTAAATCTTTCCGGGAGCATAACATACTCCTTCAGGGTGGCTTGACACCGCCAGCTTCAACGTTGGCAGCTCACGATGCCACCGTAGTGCTCTCCTTTGAAGAACATACAATTTGGGAGAACCCTACAGCGGGGTTGGTTTTTTGAAAAAGCTTTACCCGCTGCTCCCCGGGAAAAATATAAGACTTTTCACCCCCGTCAAGAGTGACAGTGTCGGAAATCCCCTGGGGTCGTTTTCCCCTGTCCTATAAGGGGAATAGGCGTCGGAACTCAGAGTCTGGTTTTTGTTGACATCTAAGTCTCAGCTACATGAGAACTCTAGTGGGATCGATACCTCCCTGTCAACTGGAAGATAGATGAAGGCATAGGGGTGGAGTCCAACCCGTCTATCAGGTCACAGCCTTGGGGATGTGGTCTTCTCATAAGGAGGGCCCTGGGAACTCCACCTGCTCTCTGTCTTTCCCTTCCTGCTGGCCGGTGACCTCGAGGGCTGCCATGCCCTGTGACTTTGCACCCACCGGCCTGGCCCGTGATCTCTCTACATTCTGCACCATGATGTGCAGCTGCGTGAGTCGGAAGACGGGTTTGTGGATGCGTCTCAAACTTGCGGACGCACGTTGGACTGGGCTGGGACATTTCCTGGATCTATAATCACCCGTTGATAGAAAGTTCTTTCTCACACGCATTTGCACGTCACTGGATTGGTTTCTCTAGTCAATCCAGCCTAGCCCCTCGACATCGGGTCTTTGATGATGAAGCTCTCAGAGAAGTTCTAGTGAAGCCATATGGGTGAAGGTGGGTCTTCATCCTACATGAGTCATGTCTTGATAAAAAGCGGAGAACAGACGGAGAGACACCCAGGGGGAGAGAGCAGGTGACATCTCAGTGACGATGTATTTGCTGAGTAAGCGGTGCCCAAGGCCAGCCGGAGCTGGAAGAAGGGACCTTTTGGAGTCCGCATGGCCCTGCTGACACCTGGAGCCCAGACATGTAGCCTCAGACTGAAAGCATCCATGTCTGCAGTTTCAAGCCACCCCCTTGGTGGTATTTTGTGCCGGAAGCCCCAGAAGATACCAGGATACCAGGTCCTCCTCCCTCACCAGAGGGTCCAGGTCCGCCCCACTCCAGGCCCGCAGCCCAACCACCACCACTCTGGGCCCAGCCTCTGTCACTCCTGGTGCCTGAATCCCATGGTGCCCATGTCCGTCCACTGCTCAGGCCTACTGTGGCCACCCTGTGGGCTTAGGCTGGGGGACAGTGATGGGAGGCCAGTCCATTTTCATTGTCACTTTTTATTCACCTGCTCCTCCCTGCTCACTCACCCAGTGCTGGCCACATGGTGCCCTCCTGAAGCCCACAGTCCACCTAGGAAGGGGACACCCCAACACCGGCCGGGGATGAAGCCTGGTGCTAAGCCAGTCCCTTGGAACGTGGAAGTGTGAATGGGACTTGGGGAGCCGGTGACTCTTGAAGATGGAATTGGCCTTGGCCCACGGGCTGGGGAGCGGGGCCAGCCTGAAGAAGGCACGGGGATGCTGAAGAGTTCTCTGGAGGGGCTGGGTGCACAGGGGGCAGGCCCGGCCAGGCAGGAAGGGCCTTGGGAGTTGGGAGAGGCGAGGGGGTGCCTCCCAGGCCCTCTTGCTGGCCCTGCTTCAGTTCTTGGGAGACAGGGCTGGCCCCAGTGCCTCTGACCCCGGACAAGACCTAGTCCTAGAGGTTTTCATAGACCAGGCCCAACTCCTCGTCGCCGTGGGCTCTGGGGCCCTCCCCCTGGAAGAGAAAGAGAAAGGAAACGAGATGCAGCTGAGGTTGGAGGATCAGCCACCTCAGTGGCCCTCAGGGTGAATGGGCAGATGGCTGAGTGCCTATTGTTACAGGGGCCCTACCCCCCGCGTGACACAACCCCCATGCCCTCCCAGTCTCATCTTCCAGTCTGCCCCTATGCCTACCCTCAGCCTCCTCCTCTGCCTGCCCCAGGGTCTCTCTAGATACGGTTCCCTCTGCCTGGAAGCTCTCCCCAGCTGTTCCCTGGTTCCCTCTTATGCCTCCCCACCCCCTGTGGGACTCAGCATCCCCAAGAGCCCCCCAGGCCCCCCTTCCCACCAGATGCAGATGCCTACATGTTCCGAGGCTCCCAGAGACAGGGATGTGCCTGTCCCTTCTGCCTAGGCCCTGCTGAGGTGGCCCAGACTCTCGGGGTACCAGAGTGGGGACGCTCTCGTTAGACTCAGGGCGGAGTCTAGAACAGGCTTCAAGAAGCGGCGATTCAGCCAACTGAATCAGGCTGGCCTAGGGGAAGGGGCCCATCCCAGCCCTATAGCCCCTCCTCGCCCTGCCGTGGGCCCACCCAGCAGGCACAGACTCCTGTAAGACTTAAGAAACCTTTGTGCTTGGTGGTGCCAGTTCGGGCACGAGTAATTGAACTTGAAGCACCTGTTTGGGGGGAGGGGGAGGCAGCTGGACTTACAGGAAGGCATCATTCTCTACCCTAAGGATCCCAAGGTTTAAATGAGTGTGAGCCACCCAAGTCCCCTCTTCCAAATACCAGCAGGTACCCCCTGGAGCCCTGACCCGGCCTGGAGGGCTGAATCAGGCCAGCCCCAGCCTGCTGGTAGGCCAGCAGCATAGCACTCCGCCTGCATGGCCAGTGTAGATGCTGGACCTGGAGACATCATTGCTCATGCGGCCAGGGTACCCTGGGCTCCACCCCTCTCCGTACAACATCCAACCCCCGTGGTCCAGTCTCCTCTCAGTTCCTCCGGCACAGAGAGGATAGCTCATTTGGCCTGAGCTGTCCAGCTGTGAATTGGTCAGTCAAAGTCACCAGTCCGCCTGCCTATGCCCCGGGCCAGGCGCCAAGAAAATAATGTGAGGGTTGGGGGCCATGCCACAGTCCGCTTGAAGTCCCACGTCACAGAGAAAGAGTCCGAGGGTCCCAGGGGCTCCTAGGGGGCCAGGTTTGGACTTACTGCCTGCCCCCTGCCCTGAGTACCTGGGAGAGAGGTCTTCTTGCGGAGGGTGGGCTGCCAGCCTCGCTCTCGATGAAGGCGTAGACTTCCGTCTCACGGCGCTGCAGGGACTGTGAAGGACAGGCAAGGCGGGACAGCGCCCACCAGTCAGTACCTTGTCCTCGCCCGTGGCCCTCCCAGGGGGCTCAGAGGCAGGCAGAGCCCCCGGGACACAGGCTGGGAGCAGACGCCTGCCCCACCAAGCCACGGCATGCCAACTCTGTCTGCTCCTCTTTCTGGACGCTCGTCCAGTGCCAGCTCCTTGCTGTGCCAACCAGCTCCCTCCACCCACCCAGCGGTCTCCAGGAGCACCTGTGCTCGGCCCTGCTGGGACCTGTCCCGGCTTCACCTGTGGCAAGAGGGAGGGCTTGGGCCCACGTCCTCCCTCTCTGCCTGACCCTCAGCCGTGGCACCTGTGGCCGTTGATTCGCCAGCGCGCGCGCGCGCGCACACACACACACACACACACACACACACACACGGCTTCCCCCTTACTCCTCTGGTTCAGTCCCCAGCCCTGTGAGGCTCCCGCCCACGGCTCCACCCATACCCTCTAGGCGACTCCCCACCTTCCTCATGCCGAGACCCTTTGAGGCGGTTCCTCATGTGGTGGTGACCCTCCACCCCTAACATAATTTTCATTGCTACCTTGTCACTGTGACTTGGCTACTGTTATGAATCGGACAACTCCTATGGAAGGTCGTTCGACCCCCAAAGGAATCGCAACCTACAGGTCGAGAACCGCTGCTCTGGGCTTGGCTTGGACTCACTGCCCGCCCCCGCCCCGAGTCCCTGGCAGAGAGGTCTTCTTGTGGTCTTCTCCCCCCAACCCAGCCAAGGACACTCACCACTCAGACACTCTCCATGTCTGAGTCTCCTCTCCCTTCTCTGGCCATGGCGTCCCGCTGGGGGGTTTGGAGTCCAGCCTGGCCTCTCAGGGCCTGGCCCCTCTCACTTTCCGGGCACCCACTGCCGTCCGGGGTCCCGAGGCCCCACCTAGGCCCCAGCACCCACTCTCTGACCACAGCCTACCCTCCGTCTCCTGCCAGGAAGCCAGAGTGAAGAGGTGAGCCCGGTGGGGTGGGTGGGCAAGGCCACACTCCTGCACTGAGAAAGGAAGGCCAGTCCTGCCTCCCTAACACCCCCCTCCCCCGACGCCTCCCTGGTCCCCCAGACACAAGGCACCTGGAAGGCAGACCTGGGTCTGGTTTGCCATCAGCTAGGTTCCTGTACCCAACTGGTGCTCTTCACAGAGTGAGCTGCTCCTAGGGCCCGGGGAGGGGGCTCTGCCCGCCCCCGGGGGGTCTTGGGCTGATCAGAGGCCACCTGATTGCAGAAAGGACCAGGCGAAGTCAGACAAGGTTGGGTTCCACTTTGACTCGGACACAGCCAGTCCCGCCCCACCCCCCGCTTAACCCCCTCGGGACTCAGCTTCCTCCTGGGCCTTGCAGGTCCAGGCAGGATTAAATGAGCTACTCCTGTACATGGAGTTCCCAGCACAGGGCTGGCAAACGGGAAGCCCGCAGCTGCTGGGTGATCGTCTAGAGAGGTGGTGCCTCCCTCCCCTCTGCGAGCACAGCCAGACCCCCCCCCCCCCACCTCCTTCAGAGCCTGCTGAGCCCAGGGTTCCATGTTGGGGTGGCCAGAGCAGGGCTCACTGCCAGTCTGAGCAAGAGGCAGGAACCCCCTTCCGTGTGTTCATGTCATATGGATGCCGGCTGGTTGCCAAGGAGGCGGTTTCCCTGGCAACAGGCAAGCAGGGCTTGGAGGAGGCTGGAGAGACAGGTGGTGCTCAGAGACAGGAGGAGGGAGGGGAGGCAGGAGGGAGGCGCCCAGAGGCAGCCGGGCATGAAAACCCATGTAATCAACCATTTGGCGCTGGGGAGACCCTCACGTCAAGGGCATCAGACGTGGGAATGTCGAGGCAGCCTGGGGACCAGCTCGGGGGAGGGGGGGCCTTCTGTGCCAGAAGGAGGGTGGGTCTGGGGAGAGGGGTTCCCCGCCTGCCTCTGTGTAGGAGGGGGGCAGGGATGCCTGATGGAGGGACCCCCCCTATCCAGGGGAGGAAGACTTTAAGGGCTTGCCCCCTGTGTGCCCACTGAACGCCAGCCCCACCCACTCACCCAAGCCTGGCACACACAGGGTGGGGAGCTCAGGGCGGTGGGTCCACCCATCAAGGCTGGGCCCTGACCCGCACATCTTCCCAGAGGAAGAGAATGGTCCATCGGCTGGAGTCTGCAGGGTGGGGTGGAGTCAGAGTCCCAAGAGGGAGTTGCTTTCTCCTGCCTGTGCTGACTGCCCTCCACCAGATCCCCCCCTTCCCCCCACCCCCCCACCCCAGGAGTCCAAACAGGGCAGGAGGGATCTGAAACCACATAATCCTTGACAACAGGGCTGGGCTGAAGGCCTCCTGCCCCGCTGTGGAGTGTTCCCAGCCTGTGGCAGGGGCACGAGGTGGGGTCGGTTCACCCTGCAGGGCTGTGACTCTCTGACTCAGCTGGCCCGTTGGCCTGGCTCGGGAAGAGAGGGCAGGGAGGCCGAGGGAGGCCGAGGGGCCGCTGCTTGTCACCAATTAGCAGCTGCTGAGTGAGGCCGGTGGCAGGTCCTGCCCTGTGGATGAGGCACGTTTCTCTTCGGGGTGTGACCTGCATTTCTGGGCGGAGGTGCAGGGTACACGCCTTGTCAACAGGAACCCCTCGGAGTCGCTAAGCCAGGCCCTGGGTGGGGGGGGGCACCCCAGCCAGGGGTGAGGAGGCAGCGAGGTGCCCAGGCCTCAGCATGGACTGTCTGTGGGGCGGGGCTGAGGCTGAACGGGAGCTGACATGGGCTGGGTCCCGAAGGAGGCTAAGGGGCCCTGGGGGCGCTGTGTCTGCGCACTAGGCTGCTAACGTGGAGGTTCAACGTTTGAAACCACCGGCCGCTCGCAGGGAGAAGAGCTTGCTGCTCCTGTAAACCACAGCAGTCTGGGGAACACGGGGCAGCTCCACCCTGTCCTAGGGTGTTCCTGAGTCCCCATTGGCTCAGTGACAGTGGAAGCTGCCCCTGGAGAGAGAGATGCAGCCGTAAGGATTCACAGTTACAGAAGCGCCAAGAAGCAGTTCTGCAACGTCCTCTGGGATGGAGATAGTCAGAATTGACTCCATGGCAAAGGGAATAGGAGGATGGGGCTGGGGCTGGGGCTAAGGTTGAAGCTGAGGCTGTGGCTGAGATCGGGGCTGAGATTGGGGGAGGGGCTGGGCTTGGGTTTGGGTTTGGGCTGGGGCTGAAGGTGAGCCTGGGGCTGAGATTGCAGCAGGGGCTGGGCTTGGACTTGGGTTTGGGCTGGGGCTGAGATTGTGGCAGGGGCTGGGCTTGGACTTGGGTTTGGGCTGGGCCTGAAGGTGAGCCTGCGGCTGAGTTTGTGGCAGGGGCTGGGATTGGGCAGGACTTGAGCTTGGACTGAGGCTGGGGCTGGGGCTAGGCTGGGCTGATTTGAGAGACACTTCCCCCCACCCTCCATCCCCGGAGCAGGATCCCCAGTCCTAGGCTGAGGGCACGGCCTGTGTGAGGAACAGACACAGCAGAGGCGTGGGGACCTGCAGAAGGTGTATGCTCCATCAGGAAAAGAGGCATGGCTGAGAGAGGAGTCTGTGGCTGCAAGGAGGGGCAGGAGGGGCAGGAGGCTCAGAGCAGGAAAGAGGGTGCTGATGAGTTAGGCGGAGCCCGGGGACATGCTGTCGGAGGATGCCCACCCCACAGCAATGCCCCCTCTGCCTGGCACGGGTCCCAAAGAGCCCCAGACACCCTGGAAGATAAGAAGATTCCTTTCAAACATCGCCCTTCCACCCTGAGCACCAACCCTGAGCATGCAACCAAGGTGGAAGGGGCTCTGAGAGACACAGAGAAGGGAACCAGGGGGCCGGGGGGTGGGGTGAGGAAGGGGATGCTGGAGGGGGCTCTGCTGGGAAGGGGCTGTCTGAGGAGAGAGCGGGAGGAGAGGGGGCAGCGCTATGGAGAGTCCAGACAGGAGCACAGTCAGGACCCAGGGCCTGTGGCAGAGCTTTCTGGAATGTGTGGGGCACACCAAAGAGGCCAAGGACTGGAGCAAGGACCTGTGGGGACAGAAAGGGAAGGCAGGTGGCCAGAGAGCTCTTGGTGGCCACTCTCAGGGACAGGAACTTGGAGGACTGCGATGATGGTGAGACTGGACTCTGCAGACCTCCAACTCCCAGGATTAGAATTGCCCAGAGGTCTGAGTGATTGATTTGGAAAGCCATTTCCGCGTTGGTCCCAAGGTCACACTCCCCAGCTGAGCATGCCGGGAGGATGTCACAGGCCTCCTGGAGATACCCAGGGCGGACAGGCTTGAGCCGGGAGACTCTTTATTTATTTATTTTTTTTAGGCATCACTGCCCTTCGGTGGTGGGAGTAGGAGGCCCACCCTTTGCTCCTGGGAGCTGGAATTGAACCTCCATCCCAGTGGGCCGCGGTCCCGCGCACAACCACGACGCCACCGGGGCTCAGCCCTTGAGCTGGGAGACTCTTAACCACCTGGCTGGAACTTTCTTCGCTCAGTCCTTCCGGTTCAGATCTGCATGCCAGTTTGACAGTGCTCCCGGATGCCCCTGCACCCTGTCTGTCTACTCCCGCTCGTGAGATTTCCTTAAGAAAATCACCCCCCAGTGGAACTCGAAGGGCCTAGATTAACCAAGGGCACTGGGCAGAAAGAGCCAGGCCTGCCCGTGGTTTGGCAGGATCCTTTTGGCGTCCGTGGGATGGAGTCCAGGCTGTGGGAATGAGGCCTAAGTCTGGCCAGCCATGAGGGTCCACCAGTACAAAACCTGGATCAGCATGGGTGAGCTGAGAAGGGGTTAGGCCCTGGGTGGGTTCTGAGACAAGGATTTAATCCATGTTTAACGGATTAAAAATGGGGAGGCTCGGCACACCCTCCCCAAAGGCATTTCGAAAGGGACCAAGCACTGGAACGTGAAAACTCAAATCCTCAAAGTCGCGGAAGAAAGCAGAGGGCTGCAGCTGTGGGGCCTGGTGTGGGGAGAGGGGCTAGCGGAGATGAGGCCCACTCAGGAGCCCAAGACGACCAACCTGGTCAGGAGGCCCTCATCAAGGTGCTCTGCCGCTGGACCTCCAAAGAGGACTTTATGGCAAAGGGAAAAGTCAACCTGCAGACTGGGAGGGCCCCTCAGGGTCAATGTCAGAGAGAATATTCATATGGTCAACCGGTACATGAAAAGAGACTCCAAGCACAGCTTTCGCAGTCACCGAACCCCAACCCACGGACTCACAGCAGCCCTGTAAGGCAGGGTGGGGTTACCCTCGGGGTTCCTAAGGCTGCAAATCCTTAGAGACACAGGCGGCCACACAGCTCCCCCATGAATGCTTGAGCCACATCGGAAAGCCACTGCCATCGACACCAGCTCACAGTAGAACACAGTAGAACCACATCTTAGTCTGTCAAGTTTTCTGTACAGAAGCAGACAGCCTTGTCTTTCTCCCCAGAGAGACGGGCGGGTTTGTGACCGCCGACCTGGAGATGAGCAGCCTAAGGCTTCGCCCACTGTGCCATGAGGCCTCCTCCCTGACAGGGAGGGGGTAAAGGCACAAGAGGTTAGGCAGCTCCGGAAGAGCCGGGTTCTAGGAAATCTTGGAGACATGCTAGGTCTCTGGAGGGAGCGGGCGTTCCAGAACAAGATCTCAAGAGGGAGGAGTCTGTCCCCTGTTTGGAAGTCGTGGGTGTCATGAGGCTGTAACCATGGGCTCAGGCACAGGGGCAGGTGTGAGCGAGGCCCAGGACCAGGCAGGGTCTGGTTCTGTTGTGCAGAGTTCGCTGCCACTCAAGGGCATCGCCATCACCGCCACTACCTCCACCTCTTCTCCACCTCCACCACCTCCACCTCCACCACCTCCACCTCCACCTCCACCTCCACCTCCACCTCCACC